>JAOXJP010231417.1:0-10632 GCA_025762735.1 Platanus orientalis | reverse complement strand
CCGCTGAATTGAGCATGTTATGAAGGATTCTCTACATTGTTTTCATGATATCTTATATTATAAAGCTGTTTACATTATGGTAGAATCTTTATTGAGGAAGTTTGATAGTCTCTACTTTATTTGAAAAGGTTTTGGAGTTAGACCTATGTAATTTAGATGGATTAGAAGGTTCTACATGGTGTACTCTAGTTTATCTTTTGATTTCCCTTGAAATCTCTAATTTTTTGCACTACCTATCTGTTGAAATGTCATATGACTTGTTCTCCATGATTTACATATCTCATGAATGCCTTTGGACTCTCTAGATGATCCTATTGCTCATTTAGATGAATTTCCTCTATCTTATGTTAATCCATATTGATTTGTGTTAATATTATTGATTCTCATGTTAGAATCTTAAAATTTTGGTACATCACATTGAGTCTTGCATCATTTGGTGACTTTTGGTCACATGAGCATGTTGGCTTTGGCATGGTTTACTTCGGTATTTTCAAAAGACATTTTACTTGGATTTATTCATGAGTTTTGAGAGTATTTGGACTTTTTGTTATTATTGTTGACGGTATTTGGCGTAAAACGATTTCAGTTTTATGAGTATCTTATGTCTTTGGATTGGTACAAGCATTTATACTTGCGTATTGGTATTTGACTCTTACATGTAATTTATCTATTTGGTTTTAGAACATTTTTGAGTTAGTACATATGAATATCTTTCACATGACATACTTATGTAATAGTCACATTACTTTACATAAGCATGGTTTTGGACATATTTTTGAGGATACTCGGATTTGTTTTGATATCCTAAAGTGGGTTGGACCTCACGGATTTCAGGTACCCAACTACCAAGTCACACCAATAAGCGAAGGGGCTGTATACTTGCCCAGTGATTTCAAGTACCTAACCATCGGGTCACATCAATAGGCGAATGGGGTTATATACTTGCCTAGTGATTTCAAGTACCCTACGTCCTTATCACAGGGTCACATCAATAGGCGAATGGGCTATATACTTGCCTAGTGATTTCAAGTACCCTACTACTAGGTCACATCAATAGGCGGATGAACTATATATTTGTCCAGTGATTTCAAGGACCTCATTGTTGGATCACATCAATAGACGAATGGGCTATATATACTTGTTTAGTGATTTAAGGTACTCTATCACTAGGTCACATTAATAGGCGAATGGGCTATATACTTGTCTAGTGATTTCAGGTATCCAATCACCAAGTCACATCAATAAGTGATAGCCCTAATGGTCCAATACATGGTTTGGTTTTATCGGAGACCATACATGGATTATATGATTTGAATTAGTCGGAGACCCAACATAGGTTCATTTGCATTAGGTTTCGGTGTTTGACAGAAACTGTTATGGGTTAACATATAACATATGGCATATAGCATGTTGTATATGCATGGTTCGGTATTGGTTCACTTTGGTCACTCATATGGTTATCTTGTAGCATGATCATACTTTGAATCATAGAAGGGATACATGTTTGGTATATACGGTGCATTTGTATAGATACTTTGATTCCTTATTCTATATTAATTCATCATATTTGCTATTGTGATTATCTTTAATCTCCTTTATATTGTATAAATTGCATATTCTCCCGCTAAGCCCATCAAGTTTATCCCAAATGACACCCCTTTTCAGATAAGGAGTAGGAGAACAGGTACAGTTCATGGCCATGTGGGGATGTGGGCGTGCACGAGGAGTTGGGCAATCTAGCCTATATTTTACCTTTCAATTTTAGTTGACATATTGGACATATAATGTATTTCTTGTGGTACTTTGGATGGGCTCATTCGGGTAAAGTTTTGTATATACTATTATGAGCATGTTGAGGCCCTTTATTTTATTATGAGAGGTTTTGGATATTACATGTATATGATTCCGTTGTACTTGATTTAGTTTATTATTGATTAATATTTCATTGCGATGTAATTGGTTAAATGGATGATGAATGAAAAACAAGAAATTAAATTACATGGAAAATATTGAAGTAAATAGTTATAAGGGGTGCCATACTCCGAATATGGGATCCCTCCGCTGAGGGATATGGGTTTGGCGTATGGTACCCCAATGTCGCACAAATCACGGCTTGCTAATTCTAGGTTATGAAAAAATAAATGTTCGAAGAATTTCCTCAACCTCTCCCAAGGAAATCTCTTTGAAGTTTCTCAATATACTTCTCCAATCCAAGGATGATGAACAATAAGAGGAAGTATATAGAAATGCGTAACAACGATGCTTTAAGCAGCATTATCGTATCCCCTTCCAAAAGATATGAGCTTTTCCATCCCACAAGCCTCTTTTGGATTCTTTCTACTGCCCGAGTCCAAATGTCTTACCTTTTATACCCTGCTCCCAATGGGAAGCCAAGAAGGTGGCTGGAAAAGATTCTACCCTACACCCCAGGTATTCTGTCAAGAGATCAAGAGATGCGTATCCCCTACCCCAAACAATATGCTCTTCGAAAGTTTTTCCTTAGACCTTACACAACTTTGAAGCATCTTAGAACACACCTAATCATCGTAATCTGCCTTCAAGAATCTTTGCAAAAAAGTAAGGGTGTCTTAACGCAAATTGGAGATGGGAGCATGCTTGACCCATCTCCCCCACCTCAACAACAGATAGCCTTATCCCAACTATTTGGGGTTGGCTACACGAATCCTGTTCCGCCATTCCACTCTATTTAGGGCCATATTTGCAGTTAAATTACCAGCTGCCATGTCTCTCCTTACTACTTCCCAGGTCAATTTTGGCCTTCCTCTAGTCCTTCTAGCACCTTCAACTTCCTCTAGTCCATCTCCCCCACCTCGAAGAAAGATGTTATTGAACAAGCTTAGTGGTGAACAAATGAACAATAATGAACCAAGATTTAGCATTGCTAGATTGACTAACAGAAGCATTAAAAAAAATTCTTTTAAAGTTTACACAATATTTTATTTTAAAAATCATCCACAGAACAAGACCATGCAAAATGCTTATCTATAAAGATTTCACCTTCTAGAATAATAAAATATGATCCAATTTAGCTCTAGAAGAAAATTAAATGATCAACTAAAGCTTATAAATCTGCATCAGAATAATCTGAACTTGGGAACCAAAAACAGCTTAGCTTGCACAAAATTGTCACCACAGAATTTATCACCAAAAATGAACTAAAGCATGAACCTCTAAACAGCTTTACCAAACTAGTTTGCAATGACAACCAATGATATCTACCTCTGGAACTGGTTGTTGAAGAACTGATTCAACGGCAACAACCATAGCTTGCACAAAATCATCACCTCCGGATCCAATTGCAGTAAAACCTCTAACTGTTGGGTAGGAGTTTACCTGTGAAGTCAACAATCATAGCAGATTAACCAAAGACATTCTTGACGTTGCAGTCAAGGTGCAGATGAATTAGATACTGTTTCTGATCTCTAAATGTGATGGATGTCAAGCTATGGACCGCATCTTCACTTTAGTAACATAAAAGCTTATCACTATATCATTACGTGAATAAAATGGTTTAATTCTAATGATAAAACTCCCTATATAACCATGACTGTATATCAAATCTTCCACTAGAAACGCAGTAAAGAGCAATGTGCCATTGAGTGTTCAACAAGCATTCTCGTACTGGAATTGTCATTATATACTCCCACAGGTTGAAAGATAGTGGAGTAAAAGAGTGGGAGAAACAAGAAAAAACAGTCTTTGGTGCAAGTAAGGCCAGGAACAAAATGCAGATGCTCTCCCAGTGTGTTCACCCAAATACGCCCACAATACAATTTCCTGCCTTGTGATCAGAGCAATAAGGAAATCCATGCTGCTTAAACAGAAGAGGATCCAGGCTAGTACTCCAAGCAGAGTTACATAGAGTATATCCAACCTAAGTGCTGCTTATAAAAATATGAAAAAGATTCAAACCATGAAAAGAAGACATGAAACTAGAGTGTCTGAAAATTAGTTTGGATTTATGTCTGGGAGATCAACAACTAAACTATTTTCCTGCTTCAACGATGGATGGGAAAGTATAAAGAAAAGAAGAAAGATCTTCACATGGTCTTTATTGACATAGAAAAGGGCATATGATAGAGTACCAAGAGAGATCATTTGGTGGGCTTTGGATAAAAAAAGGGGTCCCAAGTAGATATATTGACATAGTTAAGGATATGTATGATGGAGCAATAACTAATGTGAGGACAATCGGGGGAGAGAGCATTGAGTCCGTACCTTTTTGCCTTAGTTATGGATGAGTTGACTAGGCGTATACTCCTAATGCCATGGTGGATGTTATTTGCTGATGATATTGTGTTGATTGAAGAGACTAGAGAGGGGGTAAATGCCAAGTTAGAACTATGGAGGGATGTTTTAGAATTAAATGGTTTTAGGATAAGCCGGACTAAAATAGAATACATGGAATGCAAGTTTAGCCAAAATAGGAGTAGAAACGAGGGAGTAGTTAGAATTGATAACCAAGAGATACCCTAGAGTGACCATTTTTGTTATCTTGGTTCAATCATGCACAAAGAGGGAGATATTGCAGATGATGTTCATAGAATTAGAGCGGGATGGTTGAAGTGGGGAGGTACTTTTGGAGTGTTGTGTTATAAATATATACGACTAAAATTGAAGAAAAAATTTTATAAGACAACTATAAGACTAGCCATACTTTATGGGGTAGAATGTTGGGCAGCCAACAAACAACACACATAAAATGAGTGTGGCTGAAATGAGGATGTCGAGATGGATGAGTGGCAAAACTAGAAAACATAAAATTAGGAATGAATCCATTCGCGAGAGTTATGGTGTAGCACTACTAGGTGATAAAATGAGAGAAAGTTGACTGAGATGGTTTGATCATGTGTAACGAAGACCAATGAATGCATTAGTGAGAAGGAATGAGATGATAAAATGAAGGTGTTAAATGGATAAGAGGAAGGCCAAAATTGACTTGGGTTGAAGTTGCAAGGAGAGACATGGCAACTTGTAAGTTAACGGCTGATATGGCCCTAAATACAGTGGAATGGTGGAACAGGATTTGTGTAGTCGACCCCAAATAGTTGGGATACGGCTATTGTTGTTGTTGCTATTGTTATTATTTATCTATTTTTCCCTCATTGGTGCTGTCATGGGTCTTTGTTGTATTTGAACGAACCATCTTAGTCAACTTTACCTCATCTTGTCACCTATTGGTGCTACTCTTAAGTTTATGTGCCATTTATTCCAGATTCTATCCTTTCTAGTTTCAGTATTTGTCTATCTCAACATCTTTATCTTGGCCATACTCACTCTATGTATATGTAGATTCTTGGTTGCTCAACATTTTGTTTCATAAGGCATGGTTGGTCTTATAGTTGTCGTAAAAATGTTTTCGTTGCATTTTACTGTGTTGATCACAGAACACTCCGAGAACACTTCATCCACCCTACTGTAATTCTATAAACAACATCCTCTTCACTCTCTCTTTTTAAGGTTGATTGAACCAAGATATCGAAAATGGTAAATCTAGGGTATCTCTTGGTTATCAATCTTATTTAGTTCCTCATTTCTACTCTTTTTTCTTTTTCTTTCTAAGTTTGCATTTTATATATTATTTTTAAGTCTAGCTTATTTTAAAACCTTATGATATTAAGACATTTCTCTAGAAGTTTGACTTGACATTTATACCTTCTTTTCTCTTTAATTAAAGCTATATCATCAGCAAACAAGATATACTAGGGACCTCCTTTGTATATGTCTAGGGAATCATTTATAACTAATGGTAGGGTATGGGCTTAATAGTGATTTTTGATGTAAACCTATTGTGATAAAAAACTAGTTCATCTATTCTCTGATTGTTCTAGCTTAAGCTACTATTATTCCTTCATACTAATTTTTAGTTTACTCAATACATATACTTGAGATCCCTTTATTTTCCATAACCCACCAAATGATTCCTCTAGGTACTCAATCATATGCTTTCTAAAAAAATTAATAAATACCATTTGTAGATATTTATACTCTCTAAATTTATTCATCCATCGCCTAAGCAAGATTATAGGTTTAGTCATCAATCTCACTGGCATGAATCTAAACTGACTTTTTTGATGCTCTAGTTTTATGATAATTGGTGCAACTTTCAATCTCTCCTTTTTTTTTCTTCATGTAAATAGTCATCATAATGCTTTTCCACCACCATCCGACAATTCTTTAGTTCTAATGATCTTATTGAACCATGGATCGGTACTTCGAATTGGCAGGATCGGGATTGGCCAATCCGAGGAAAATCATCAATTTACGCTAGATCTGTTGATCTGGATTGGAATCAATAGATATAAGACCTATCTGGATCAGGATCTGTTGGTACCAATCTTGATTCCGATTTTTAAAACCATGTATTAAACAACTTGGGTAATTATGGTAAGCTATAGTCTCCCATGCATTTTCAAACCTCAATTGGTATACCATTTGGTTGCAATGCTACCATGCCTTCTTTAATTCCATACCTCCTACTTCAGACAACTTAATTCTATGAAGATACGTATGATCTCCAATCTCATTGACATTACTGATTCCCTACAAACTGACATTTTTTTTTGGTTTTATGAT
Source organism: Platanus orientalis (assembly GCA_025762735.1). Classification (NCBI taxonomy): domain Eukaryota; kingdom Viridiplantae; phylum Streptophyta; class Magnoliopsida; order Proteales; family Platanaceae; genus Platanus; species Platanus orientalis. The sequence continues at coordinate 4,035 of JAOXJP010231417.1, read as the reverse complement.
TCTCAGGAATTATTCTGAAAATAACTATGACCTTTCTAAAACCCCTTGATACTCTTAAGCATCTAAGAAGATTTAGGTCCTCTCTTATGGCAGGTTTGTATACCTCTCTCACAATCCCTAGCACCTAACTAATGATAATGGCCTTCATACGCCTTAAGATTTATTTCTTTCTTAGCTTAATGTTTAGTGTCTTCTATACCTTTTTAGTTTTCTCTCATATATAGTCTTTTGCCCTGCTGTACGACAAGACCTTTTAACCATAATGTGTGTTTGAACTTCATTCCACTATCAAGTTTCTTTAAATGATTGTTACTGTTGCCCCTTTGGATTCTCCAAAGATATTTTCTTTTATTAATTTATCACTTATTTTTCTCTTTTTAAGTTGTAAACTAGTCCTTGGGCTATTAATGTCTTTCACTTCTATCTCATGATAAACATTTTCTAGGTTTTTTCATTTCTTAGTTTCATGTAGATAAGTTACATTCTCTCTTTCTTTTTATTTCATTATATTTACGAACTCCATATACTTGTAAAGGTTCTTTAACTGCACTCGTCCATTGTATGGGAATACTTGTTTCTCACTGCATCTGAGAACTGGATGTGCATGTTGTATCCCAGGGACACCATGGCTAACCCGTCATTTTTATTGCACCCATGTGAAATGCACAACCTTGCTGGTTATTGGCCTAACACAAACCTCCTTTATGTTGGCTGCAAGCATAATTCTAAACTGTACGAAGTGAGAGTATGCCTGTGTTTATTTATTTATATCTGGTTGTTTTAAACCTTTCAATATCATTGTCGTTGAAAAATACATGCGTAATTTCTTAGCCTTAACCAGAAGCCTAGCAGCATGGTACCTAAACTGATAAAGTACATCAAGATATGTTACCTACTTTGTCCAGATAACTACACAGAGCAAATGAGCATTGGTTCTTATTTGAGTATTATTTCCTATAATGAATAATAATAATAATATGCTACTTACATATATCGGATAACTGCATTAGGTGGAAACCAGTGGAACAATTTGGTGAAAAAAAAAAAAGGTCGGTATTGCCAAGTCTGATCTGCCTTGTTAGGCTATTTGCCTCAAACCCATCCCATCTTTCACATGTAATTTTCAAGGAGACGAATAAGAATGCCTCGACGCATGCCCTATTTGAACATGGGGAAGATTGTCTTGCTTTGTAAGTTCAATTTGTTTAGCATTGCATCTAATGCTTGGACTTTTGTTGGACCACTCGGTTGTTCGTGGACTAAACCGGTTTCTCCAATTTTTTTTATTTTTTATTTTTATAGTTATTGGATTTTTTTTATACATACATAAATACTTTTATAATTCCTTTTTTTGATTCCATTAAATGCTAATGGATACAAAATATTTTATATTTATTTGTTACTTAAACACGCTGAAAAAAACAAACTTTTCCATGCCCAACAACTCTCACGAGGGCCAGACAGTGAGAATCCGACCCTTGAGCTGCCTTTACAGAGGAGAGGGCATCACTCTCCAAGAGACTTCTGATGTGAGGAACAACCATTGTCTATCACTTTAGTTGGTTCTACTTGTTCAAAACTTTCCTTGGCCACGGCGCCAAGAACTGCAGATGTTATATATGATGTGGGCGGGCATCTTCCTCATCAACTTTGATCCAGCCGCAGTTAGGAGGGTGCCATTGAGCATGGTTGTTCAGGGTCAGATTTGAGAGCTTGGAGACCGTCGGACATCCTGCAAGATAATTTAGCAATTCTAACTACAGATGGCCTTCAGCTTTGGAAGGTGCATGTGTCGTGGGCTTTCCAAATATTACATCTTAAAACAATTCACTTTGACCGAAACAGTCTAATGGCCAGGGAAGGGGTTAGGAACCTTGGGTCATCCGCATTGCAACGGTTGCCTACTTATCCCATAAAGACATTTCCAAGGTGATCCAGTTATTGGTATCAACTTCACTGGAGGATACACTAACATCAGGGTGCAACTTCTGTTGAAAATCAAAGTGTTTTACTGATTTTTTGGATGCTCTGTTTTGACGTTTTCAAAGTTTCTTGTGTTTTCTATTAATCCTACATTAGCTAGGACAAAAAGATTGCAAGATATAAGATATCACACCCCTTACTTTATGTATTTTGGAGCGCTCTCTCCCGTGTAGTGGTAGAGGTGTGGGTAAGGATTTGGGCTAAAGGGTGCTTGAGGCACATTTTGCACTTCGCACGTGTGCATCATTGTGAAGTCACAGATTGGGTCGCAAGATTATTTTTCAACATCCTAGATGAGCACTCACTGAAATCAGTTGGTTGTAGTTGATGGACTCATATCAGGATTGGATTTGTGAATGAACCAGAATCGGGAGATCTGTGACTAAGGAACATTGGGCCAGTTTGCTACTAACAAGTCTGCTTTGGGACGACATTCTTGACAAAGACTCGTTAGGTCACAAATGTTGCTGATTTGTGATTGTGGCCTGATTTCACAACTGAAGCCAATTCACAGATAGGCTTCATTGTGGATGGGTTGGGCTAGTTGTGAATGGGCCAAAATATCTTAAAAGGCTCATTAAGTAAGCCAGATCATACTAGAGCCTGTGATCTTGCCTAGGGAAAGGTCTAGTTGCCAATATAGGGACTGATTGATGTCCATCCAAATCGAGACGCGTATGAGTGGTTAGTGAGATGGGATTGAAGCCCATCATTACTATAGAATGATGACAAATGGGATGGAGACCCTGTTTGGCTAAGTTGCATGAATTGGGATAAAATAGAGAGTAAAAACTAAGAATAAAAAAAAGAAAGAAAAAGGAGAAAATGGAGAGAAGATAACCATTAAAGAAGACCTCTCTCTCTTTTATTTTCTTTCTATTTTGAGTAGAGCCCTTGGATCAACATCTCACTTGGGGAGCCTTGGTTTGCATCCTTGGGTTTAAAAACCACATCAAAGTTTGTTGCACTTTCATAAGATGGAGAAGTAGAGTGATTAAGGAATATATTGGTAAGCCTACCAATATTGATTGAGCTGGTTCCTCTTATAATTATATATTGTGATAATCATGTAGCTTTACTGAAAGTTTATAGTAAGACATAATGAAAAATTTAGGATGATATAGCCGTGTAACACCTTGGGCAAAACTATAATTTTATTCCTATAAGGGAGAAATTGTAATTTCACATGTTTTGGACAAATTAGAGAGTGGTTTAGGAACCCTTTGGACCAAGTTGGGAGTATAGAACCTAAGTTAAACTCTAAACCTATCAAAGTCCAAAGTCTTCCCAAATATGTATTTGGAGTAACTTCACTAGCAAAATTGTACTTGACCTATTTGAATTAGCTTGCAAGCCATATATCATTGGAAAGATCTATGAGTTTACTTCCCAATGCATCAAATGGTGTGCAATTATGAGTTTTTTAAAAGAAGTTTTGGCAATTCTTTCATAAGGTGTCTGTACTGACAAACACACAGATTTGAGATAACTTTATAGGCACACATGTACCAATTCTGAAAGAATAAGAGTTCAAACCATATACCATTAAAAGTTCTTGAAATATACTTTCCAATGAAACAAACAACGAGCGATTTGAAGTTGTATGCGAAAAGTTATAGCCGAATTACGACAGAGTGTTCATGTTGAAGATGTTAGAGCGCTCCACCTAGGCTCGAGACTGCACAAAATAATGCAAAACTCTCTATGGAGCGCTCCAACACCCTTAGAGCACTCCATTGAGGTTTGGAATGCTCCAACTAGGAATTTTGCCTTCGTTTTGACGTGACACTTGTCCATTTGACTCCCAAGGATGTGGGATCTTGTCTAGGATGACTTAAAACCCTACTAACACTTCATTTATGTCATTTAACCTCATCAAATCCAAGGGAGAAATGGTTAGAGAGATAAGAAAGTTCTTGAGCTAAAAGAAGGAGATTTTTTTCCAATTTAATAAGTTTCACTCCCAACTCTGAAAATCTTCAAGGTTAGCTAATTTTTCCCCTAGATTTTCATGTTCTGTCTAGTTAACACTACTTCTACATTATATTATAG
>JAOXJP010231416.1:0-10632 GCA_025762735.1 Platanus orientalis | reverse complement strand
ATTTTAGTAATGTGATGGAATTCTTTGTACATATTATACTCATTTGGTTAGGCCCAGTTTGTTATAAGTATAGTTTTCTTCATTTTTCCAAAATTTAAGACCATCATAACACATTAAGGTCAAATTTTAGCAAATACTTGATTTTATTTTATAAGAATATAATGGATTCTCTCTGAATTAGTAATCACATTATAGTAAGCAAAAATCATAGTTTATTGTAACATAATCAAATATTATGTCATAATGCTACAATTATTTTGTGTAGGTACATATAAATTCAATCACTTTGCAAGGAAGAATAAGTTCTTGACAATATTCTTAACATCTTAACATCACGACTAGTAGTTCAATATACTAGTAGTAATAAAAAAAGAGATCTAAAGAAGAGACCTAAAAATCCAAAGTGTAGAGTGATAGTACAACTATGATAGTTTAGGATAGGTAATTGGCACCTTTTGATGGCTCGACACATGATGACTTAGTTCAATATATTAGAAATTCGTCTGATTTATTCCAAATCCTATTGAAGTTTTGCATGCCTTAACTAACTCGATGGCTTACTCCTGTTATTTAAATATAAACTCATGAAAGATGATGTGATATAGATATAGACAAATATGAAGTGGACCATGAAGGTGTGGATATGTGTTTTATTTAAAGTATTTTTATAAATTGTTGATTATCAGGTTATTAAAGAAGTGATATGGGGATCATTATTCATCCCCGGGGGGTCCAAATTACAACCATTATACTACCGAAATTTTGGCAGAAATGACATGTGGATTCCCTATTTAATGTCAATAAAATAACATAGAAGATAATAGGGGGGATGATTAGATTATAAATTCAGTTGACTATTAGGCTATAACGGGTTTAGAGTAGGTAACCATGAAAGCGGATGAACTGGGGTGCCTAACACCTTCCCTAACTCATAAACGAACAACCTATCTTAGAATTTTTAAAAATTGACTAATTTAAGTGTGGAGTCAGACATTTTAAACAATTTTCAAAACTTAAACTAGTTTATTTCCAAAAAATGATGTCTTGTCACATCATTAAAAAGACTGGTGGTGACTCCAAATCATGTGGATTCTCCTGCTATAAGTAAGTCTCTTTTTAAAGAGATTTACTCGTCATGTGAAAATCAAGGCCCACAGTAACTAATTTGCATATGTTTATTTAATGTTTGAAAAAAAAATTGTCCCATGCACTGTTATGACATCTTAATTGTTATGTTATAGGATATTTTGTTATTGTAAAAGCTCATTTTGCTTGACCCATTTTTTAATGTGTTTTATATGTTTTCTTGATAAGCCCGTCAATCTTACCCAAATTGACACAATTTTTCAGATTAAGATTGGGTGAAAAGATTTTGGTGCTAGGAACCCATGATGATTGGAGGCATGAGAGTGATGCTATTCTTTGGTTTCTTTTCAACATTGAATATTATAGTTTACACTTTGATTACTTGAACCTAGTTTATAAAATGGATTTAATTTCCATGTTTAGAATTATGGTTGTGAACATTTTGTTCTCAGGAATTTGTTATTGAAAGATTTGTCTCATTATAATGATTAGGCTTATTAATAGTTGAATGCTTTTAATTATTAGTATTTTATTTTTGTTGCACACATAAATGGAAGTGAATGGTTTATTTTCCATGGTACTATGAGGTTACATAGTTAACATGTTCATTATAATCCATTGCATGTGATATATATCTCAAGTTATAAGTAAACCCAAAATAAATTTTAAAAAAATTACAGATAGATACGAGGATCCGTACGTAATGATCCAAGTCTATGCCCTTATTGAGGCACTGAATTTTGGGTCATTACAGCAAGATTTACAATGACTTTCCTTTTTGGATCAATCGCAAAACCACGAGAAGAAACAATATTTCACCCTTGTATCTAAAAAAGAATTAGAAGTTTTACTTTTTTGTAACAAAGTGTAAAATCAAAGAATTGTATCTCAATTATTCAAATATCAAAATATTCATAATTGAAATTTGTTATATATTTTCATGTTTCGGATTTAAGCATGAAATTTGTGTCGACAATCCTATGAGTAATAGACTTTCAATTTATTTAATAAAAAAATATGAAAAAATGCCAACGCCCTGTGTTAGGGTGGCTGCAACATCTACCTTCTGTATGACAGACTTAGGGTCGATTCCCTTAATATGCAATGTATTATGGAGTTGCCTGCTTGGGTGGTGGCCTGTGGGCCTGTGTGATTGAGCATATACCTATCATATGAAAAGGGACTGATTTGGTGGTTCTATTATGGATTGCCACCTTTGTTGTGAGCACAGTTTTGAGAAACATACCGAATCGATGATCAAACCTAGTTTAATTTGAAATGGACATTTATGGTTTTTTGTAGCCTCAAAACAGGTTACACAAAAAACCTATCTAATTGTTAGGTTTTCCATGAATCACTCTTGATGGTTTTTAACATAAATTTTAAAATCCTAGGTATATAATAAACCCTCTTCCCAATTTCCCCTCTCTCAATTTTTTGCTCTTCTTAAACACCTTAAATATTAGAAAAACCTAGTCTTCCGACTAATCATACCACCAAAATTAGTAAAACACTATGTCTTGCATATGGTAAGAAATATAATCAACCTATGAATAGATAATCTGAAAAATTACAATTAAAATATGACAACATGGTTCGTCAACGGCATTGACAAATGATGACTGCGGTGCCGGAACTCCTAATCAGTAAGAGGTACATGATTTTATAATGATGCTAAACAAGTAATATCTCTTGTAATTTCTAAAATAAGTTAAAATATGTTATTTGTTAATTTGCTATATCAACATAATGTAGGTAATTTAATAAACACAAAACTTTTAAATGAACAAACACAGAATTGTAATCTATATTAATCAATAAATTAAATACTTATCTGGGATTTTTTTTTTTTTTTAGATAAGTGACTTGTTTGATTTTTAAAGCTTAAGTATATGTTAATCTCATGTAAATTATTCTTTATATATTTTGTCATACTCATAATTATTCTAACCATCTGAGTATTTGTTAATTATGTTCATAGAATTATGTCAAACAATGCATAGCGAAGGTTAAACCCAGTTTAACCAGAACTAGCCACCTCCCATGCTCACTATCCGGTCTGCTTCTTAAAACTGTGCTTGCTAGCAAAAACCTATGCATGGGAAATATTATTAGTTGTTTGGCTTAAATTGCATTTAAAATAAATACTATTATGACCAAAAGTCCTCTTACCAGTGGGGTGGTTAGTCCTATTTATTGACTTTTTAAAATATATTTTGCTTATGATTGATTTTTTTGTTTTGTGTTCGTACTTAGTTAATTTATGGGTGACATTTCGCGTTGGTAGGTCATGTTGGTGTTGTGTTGAGTTATAAAGGGGTTGAAATCCTCTCAATGCCCCCTTCGTGCGATGCCCTGTGAGGCAAGACACAAGGGGTTGGGATCCATTCACTTTTGGAGTAATGGGACAAAAAGAGGTGTCGCATAGGATATTGAGCTGTTATTAAGGGTATACGACTGTATGGGTCAACCTGAAGTTGACCCAATTATTAACAAAGACGATTGGTAATGCTTCCCTTAACTAATGCTAACCACCAACCCCAAGCGGGAAGGTGGATTGTATCCGTTCTTCTTCACTAACCTTCCTCTCTGCCCCCTGTTAGGGGGCAGGTACATCAGTGCTGACAAGTGATTTTCACTTTTTTTTTTGGGAGGAGGGTGCATATCATTTGTTGGCGCTGATGTGCCCATCCCTGACAGGGTGCGGAGAGGAGCAGATACAATCCACCCTCCCTAGGTGGACACATCAGCACTGAAAAGTGATATGAAAAAAAATGTAAATCATTTTTTCGCACTGATGTGCCCACCCCTAGTAAGAGGCAGAGGTTAGCGGTTTTTAGGGGAGTGGACACAAACCTATTACCTCATTTATTAAGCATGTCAAAAACCCTCAACCCAAAAATAAGCTGTTTATTAAATAGATAACACAACACCGACCAAGTAACTCATTTAATGAACAGGTCATGTTGGATTGTCACGAACACAACCCATTTAATAAATGAGTTGTGTTGGGTTGACATGAATGTCTAATCCAAAAATTGACCATAGGAGTTTATGACTCCTATATGTGTAGTTACCAATATAACTTTTAATATTTTTTTAATTATGCAGTTTTTTATTTAAAATGTAAATTTATATTTGATAAAAATGTCATTTAATTATATGGGTTAACTAGACCAGTCAACCCAACACTAATAATTAATTGGATTAATTCGGTTGATTGTGAGTTAGGCAAGTCAACACACGGATTTTACAAATTTATTAATCAAATCAAAGTGGGTCAACCTGTTTTGACTTGAACACGATTATAGTAAACCTAACATGTTAATTTAGTGTTGGTTTAGTATCAATGGGACGGGTCCTTTAGTAATTTCGTTACTTGGATGGCATTTTCCATAGTTCTTAAGATCATGGGGGTATCTTTTAGGTCTGCATGGGAGTTTATGATTGGGGAAGCAACCTTGAGGGACATGTGTCATGGTTCATTACTTTTCTTATTTGACTTTACTTTTGTCATTAATTGCATTTTTGTCTTTTTTATGAATTTTATTATGTGACCGAATTGACACCAACATTTGTATATATGCCAACAAATTCTCAAGATAATGCCAAAATTGGTCCATGACTCCATCCATGTCAAGGATCGGCCTTATAGGAATTGGCTGAGGGTGAATCAGGAGCCCTGGCTCAGCGGGGCCCATGACTTAGGTTACAGACTTTGTTAAACGAGAGATGTTGCAAGGATTTTGTTCATCAATTTGATAAGGGCTGGCAATGTTTGATACGACCCACAAACTTGATATGAAATTAACGGGTTAGGGTTTACTGTAATTGTGTTCGAATCAAAACAAGTTGACCCATTTAGATACGGTTAATGGGTAAAATTCGTGATGGCCTACCTAACCCATAATCAACCCAAATTGATTCGGTTAAATATTCATGTTGAGTTGATCCAACATGTTTAACCTGCATAATTAAATAACTTTTTTTTTCAATATAATTTTTCATTTTAAATAGAGGAATGAGTAAATGAAAAAGGAGAATGATTGTCTATTTTGAGACAAACCTCTATTATCGTGCATTGATTGACACATGATGTGTTTTTGAATTTGATGTCTTTTATTGACCACCTACTTTTTCAACTGAACACTTTTTGGACCCTTATATCCCCCAAAACAATACATGTCTGTTTTTGATTCACCATATGCAAAACAGAGGCATTTTTATCACAGAACATTTGCTTCGAAGCTGACAATGTATAGATTGGAGCTGACAATGTTTTTGATTCCCATCTATTGTTTTTTTTTAACAATCATAACTAGTATGCGGGCTGACAATGTATAGATTGGAGCTGGCCTTGCCTGGCCCAAGATATAATGTGTTGAGTCTGCCAGCTTTGCCCGACTTAAATAGTCTTTCTTTCTTAGTCCCTGAGCCCCCCTCAAATCTCAGGCCTGCCCAGACCAGACAGCAGGCTCGACTGACCAATCCGGCCCTCTCATTGCTACCCATATCAAGGGCTGCAAATTATTCGAATAAATATCTATATCTGATTCATATTTGGTCCATTTAAAGTAAAACAAATCCACCTATTTCCTATCAAGAAAATATCCATATCTATTTAAGTGTATACGTAAATTGTATATATACATTATTGTAGCTTTTCCTTTCACAATATAATTTGTTAGGTTATGGTTTTTTTGTGGGATTATGGATTTTGATTCAGATGTCCCGATATTTCATTTCAAATTTTCAAGGCATTTGTAGCCACTAGGACTACAAGTTATCTGAAAAAATTAACATGTTCCGATCCACATCGTATCCGAAATAAGCTTATTCAGTCAGTTTATAAAAATATCCATTATAAACGGATAGGATACGGATATATATTGTTCTGTTCCGGTAAATATCTATTTCGTAAAAATATAACAATATAGAGAATTTAGAGAATAGATTGTTGAATTTAAAACTAATCCAACAATTGTAAATAGTCTAATAACTAAAACCCTTAAAAATATATCAACTATTTACTTCATATTTATTTCATCTTGGGGATCCATGGCGGCACCCATAGGTATTACCACAACTATGCCGCTACAGTGGAAGTTTACACCCACTACATTGGAAAAGAGATGGTATTTTGCTCCATCTAACATCGTTGTTAAGCCATACGGCATCGAAGATTTTGGAGAGGATAGACATGGGTTAAGGAAGAATGCACTGACAACTATGACAACATATATGGAATTGCCTCTTTTTTATTTTATTTTTTTCTTTTTCCTTATTATTATTATTTTTTCTAGATATCCGAAATCCGATTTTTTTAAACGGTTAGGATACAGTATAGTTTTATAATATCCATTAAAATAGGATACAGAAGAGGATATGTTCATATCCGTTCCGAATCCAGTCCATTTGCAATCCTAGTAGCCACAAGGTGTTGGTTCATAATGAACTCATTCAGATTTATGCTTGATAACATTTATCATTTCATTTTATAAGAAACCTAAGATGGCTTCATTTATAATTTTAGTTAACCAATCAGTATAAATCTGAATGTGCTCATTTTGAACCATCACTTTATGGCCTTGGATATTTAAAATGAAATGATTATATTACAGGTGGCTTGCCAAACAGGCCCTAAGTGAATATATATCTAGTAATTAAAGTAGGTTATGTAATTGGATATTTAAATACAAACCGATATCCAGTTTCTTTAAGTGGATACGGATACACTAATATCTTACCCATATCCAATCCGTTTGCAGCCCTAAACGTTATATCAATTCGAAATTCTTGTAATAGGATGAAAATCACCTCAAAAAAGAAAAAATAAAAAATAAAAAAATAAAGAATTTGCCTATTCGAGGTGGTCTTAGGCAACTATTAAACCTTGCCCCATATATATAGAGAATTAAAGTCTGGAGAAAATGGTATTAAATGATAGTTCTCAAACAACGAAGGTAATTAATAACACATCGTGAAGCTAACCGCCCCATGGAACAATAACACACACATCTCACACAGATTACAGACTTTAAAAGAAGGTTTACTCATCTTCATCAATAGCATCCAATAATCCTTCACTTCTTATCTATTCTAAAATGAGTACGTACTTTGTAAACGTGAATGGCGTTTCTGTGAAGACCACAGTGACAGATCGAGCGTCCTTCGTAGACAATTACATCACAGAATTGATTTTGTCCTGCGACTACATCAATGGAAGTCCTATAGTTAGTTTTGATGTTAAGTGGACAGAGCCAACCGATTCATCAAACAAAAAGGTTGCAACATTGCAGCTGTGCTCGGCCTCTCGTTGCCTTATGATGCAGCTTCTTAAAATGGATGATGTTCCCCAATCCTTGAAGATTTTTCTATCTGCTCCTCTTTTTGTTTTTGTGGGTGTTGACGTCTGCGATCATCTTGCCAAGCTTCGAATGGATTATGGGCTAGAATGTAGAAATGTGTTTTGAGTTGCGGCCATTGATTGATGTGGGGGTCCTCACTGGAAACATTGAAACTGTTGCCAAACCTCTGACTCTGATTTTGAGCGATTGGGGTGCTACAAGTCTTACTTGTGAGAAAATTGAGAGCGCCACTTGTGATGCTCACTTTTTCTTTGCGATTGGAAGCAAGTTATTGGGATGAACTTAGTTCTCTTTGTTGGAGTGATATGGGTTTTTAGCTTCGTTTAATGTTATGGATTTGTTTTGTTTTCTTTGCTAGTCGTAGTCGTTGCTGAGGGTTGTAATGGTTGGCTTATGTGCTGTGTGGTCTTAGTTATGGGTTGCAATTGTCAATCCGCAGTGATTAAAGGACTCTATCAGGTCTCATTTAATTATCTGTCTCAAGACCGGATCCTCTCTCTGCCTGTCTGTCAGATCCTCTCTGGTGCACAAGATTTCTTTATAACTGGCAGAGACGCCTGATTTACCCAAAAAAGTGAACGTGTGCGCTTCTCTGGTTGCAAGAAATCTTGTGAACCGGAGAGGATTAGGGCTTGAGACTCTTTAGTCATGTTTTGAGACTGAGTATCAGAGGTACTTTGCAGACTATTTATTCCGGTGTGTTGGTAACAAAGGTTTGAACTTTCAGCCCATCTTTACCCAAAAAAAATAAAAATAAATAAATAAACTTTCAGCCCAAGTAACACTGAGAGCAAATTATAAAAAAGGTATTTATGCCAAATCCGTTCATATTTTTGGCAAAATTGTCATGATGTAAAATAAGTTATTTTTCAATTTGTTTTTTAAGGTGTATAATTAGAAAAAAGAGTTAGGTAATGGTTAAAAGATTTAGAGAAAATTGCCCGGATAGTTTATCAAGTTTGACAAATTTGCTAAATAATAAAGGATTTAAAAATATTTGAAACCAAGGGTATATGATCTATTTGAATATTATTTTATAAGATAAAATTACAAATTTACCCTTATGACAAAATGTTGAAAATAAAAAACCAGTTGTTTAACTTATTTTGTTGACCTTGTCTAAACCCTTTCCTTTCTCGCAGAAGACAAGCCCAAACCCTAAGAAAGAAAAACCTCTTCCCTTCGAACGACCCACCTCTATTCCCACTACCAGTTGCCAATGAGTTCACCAATACTTAGGATCTTAAGCGCTGCACTTACAGGCAATTACAGCTCCATCCGACCCCTTGAGACTCAGCTCCGGAAGGCATGCAGAGGTCACATTAACCGGACAGGCAAGTTATATCTGTTGACAAGGCTGACGTCGTAGAAATATAGGCTGCCATTAGTGGCTAAAGTAAATTCCTCTAAGGAGATAGGTGGAACTGCTCCTGCTCCGTTGCAGGCAGTTTGGCCAGAGACGCAGTCCGCGGTGGCACAGGTGAACGTTCCAATTGTAGAGAAAAGTATTCGACCCCAGAACCGGCCTGATCATGGAGGTGGGACATCCAGTGTTGATGTGGCTCTGGTGGCGAGCTCGAACCTGGTTGAACTGTTGAAGACAGTTGACGCGACTCCCCACCCGTCAATGTGCCTGGCCAATCGGTGTATGGGCAATTGTTTTTTAAAGTAGCCGAGTGTGCTCCTGAAATCAATCCAACATGAAAAATGTTAACATCAGAAATCATGAAAACCAAGATTAGCCTTCCTTGTTTAGTTACCATAGACAATTTCTCCAAAGCTGTTGCAATGACGAAGTGATCATTAGTGAGAAGCTATTTAAATTTATGGATATGCACGAGACATTATGCAATATGTTTCAAGATGTGGATGATCAGTAATTTTCCAGTGAGTGCTCAGTTAATCTCAAGTTCAAACTCTGCTCAATGCCAACTTGGTGAGGCGGCCATCGGAATTTGCTCCCAACTTAAAAACTCGATCAAGAACGACACCAAGAGAACTCCAATCCCCGGTGGCACAGTTCATCTTTTATTGCGCTACACCATGAATTATCTGAAATATGCATGCGAATGTAAGGACATGTTGATTTTCTGGACGGGAAATCAATTAGGAGGAGCTTCAAATGCAATTCGAGGTCAATCACTCAAGTACTTGAACAATCGCACATAATTGCATAAAATTATTCATTCGCACACAAGAACACTTCGCATTTGTGAGCTACAGACTGTTTATTTGCGAGCTTCAGACGGTTTATTTGTGAGCTTCAAACTGAGTTTATTCGCACACTCTAGACATTGTCATTCACATACTTCAACTTAGAATTCAAACTTGAGTTTTGTTTTATATGTTTTAGTACCGATTCATCTGAGACAAAGAATGTGCCGTTTTCACATTTCTTAAAGATAGTCGAGGCTTCCCAATATTGTGCAAGGGATTCGACCAAGCTAACTCCAAGATATAATCTCACTCGGGTAGAAGCCTTGTCTCACTACGGAGTCACACTCTCCAGTAGAGATGAATAAGCATTTGTCGTTACTTAAAGCCCAGGGTCACTGTGTCTTTAGTTTTATCAAAATTTCAGCAGGATAACGTTTCCGTTAGTGCACGAATCAATAAAATGCTTAAAATTGTTAGCGTGTTTTCACAACAGCAAGATCGAGTCATCTCAACTCTTTGAGACAAGCAAAATTTCTCGAAAGAAAATGCGGTCCCTAAAGTAGTGCTAACCGGAGACCTCAAGACCGGAGCCGAGTTCTCAATGGTCAAGTAGTTGTGAGAAGATGAATGCAGTCCCTAAAGGAGTAAAGACCAGAGACCTCAAGGTTGAAGCCAAGTTCTCAACGGTCAAGTAGTTGTGAGAAGATGTTAAGGTGATGGTAGTGAGTGAGAGAAGAAGTGAATGAGAGATGAGAATTTGGGTTGCACCAAGCTATAGAGCATGCCCTTACTCCTTCTTCTAGTTTTCAGCAAAAGACACTAAGCTTTCTAATCTAGGTTTTCCTCTCTTTAGCCTTAGCCTCTCACTCACGTTTCTTAGTAGCGAGCAAGTTCTTCTCTCACACACTTCCTCTCACCCACGTTCTTACTTTTTAGGGGGGAGAATGAAGGAAGTTTACCATTCTTGAACATAGAAATTAGTAAAGTTCATTAAACAACCACATATCTACATATGCTTTCC
>JAOXJP010231415.1:0-10633 GCA_025762735.1 Platanus orientalis | reverse complement strand
GGTATTCTTTATTACCTTCATTATCAGTTTCAATATGATAACCATTAAGACATATATCCTTAAAACTAAGTAAATTTCTTCTAGATTTTATAGAATATAAAGCATTGTTAATACAAAGTTTTATTCTTTTGGTAATATGATATTTTCTCTTCTTGAGCCTTCAATTAGATATGATGAACCTGATATAGTATTGACATTTGTTTTAATTAACATTATGTGTTCGAAATATTTTTTATTTCTAAGGATTGCGTATGTTGTTGCACTGTTTACTTGACACACATCTTCATCAATCATCTAAGAATTAATAAATCCATCAGTAAGACCCCTACCTCCCTATATATGCATAATTTATATACTTCAAAAGAAATAAAACATAACAAAATATCTGAAAGTAACATTATAGACATAAGATAAAGAAAAATACATTAATTGGTGTTGGCATTTTCATCACCAATCAAATGACTAATTTTCTAATTAGACTCCTCAAAGAAATCAGAAACATCAAGATGAGTAATGTCCACCCATTTATGGTATCAAGACAAACTAGGTGATCCATTGATTTATTATGATCAGTAAAATTCATTTTAATCCATTTTCTTGTTTTGTCTCGATATGGTTCCACTTTTAGTGGTATGGTGTATTGATCTTATTTGAAGAATTATGAGTATGTCCCCCTCGGTATTGATAATTGTTCCTACCAAGTCCACATTCATGATCACAATTTCTATGAAAAGATGTTCCATTCACTTTAGGGAAGGCAAGAAATCTGCTCCCACAAGTTTCGTGTATGCAAGCGGCAGCAAATATGCGAAGCTAACATGTGGCAAACCAAAAAGTGGGGCTATTTGGATGAAATTAACCCACGGTTAAGCAAGAGGGCTTTAACCCTATCTTAACCTGGGTTATGATATTGGGTAAATAGATGGGAACCAGCTTTTTATTTTTCCTTCGGTTTCTCTCCTGCTCAAGCTCGCAAGCCGACGGCATCACAATTGTCATCGTCACTGAGTCACCTGTATGCAATGGTTGTAAATGTCTCTTGAGGGAGACAGAGCATCAACTTCTAGGGTGTTGTGATTAGTTTTAGTTTTGCCCATTTATCAACTATTTTCTCGTCATCCCATATTTGAAGAGGTAGTGAAATCACAAACAAAATCAATAAAAGCTTCTTCCACTCCCAAAAAGTGAAAAATCCATGAAAGCTTACAAATTTAGTGTGTTCTATCTCCAGGACCTTTATTTTAGATTAGGGTTTCGATTTCTGTAAGGCAGACCGTGCGAGAAAACACAACAAATAAGTGGCTTGCGATTCAAGGTGGCTATCGATTTACTATCTCTGTAGACATGATTTTGTTCAATTCAAAAATAAAGAAAAAATGAGATTGATGGTTGACGATGAAGTAGGAGAAGGAACTTGCTGGTGCACTCTTCAATTTGTGATTTTGTTCCATTCAAATAGATTGAACTTACCCGACGATGACGATTTAAATTATGGTATCATGTGGTTGATGGGTTCAAACGACGAAGCAAGAGAGTGATGGCCAAAGAGCGACCTATGGGTATGTTTAGGAGACTTGTAAACGAACAAACGAATATCGCGAACCCTTAACCCACAATCGCAACCTAAGGTTAACCCAAGGTTAATGTTCTCTAGCTTAACCTGAGTTGATTTCATTCAATTTGCTTCCTTCCTTTTGGTTTGCCACATGTCGGCACGATATATTTATTGCCGCCTGCGGATGCGAATTTTACGGGAGCAGATCTTTGGCCAAGTCGATAGTTGTTCCTACCAAGTCCATGTCCACGATCACGATTTTTATGAAAAGATGTTTTATTCACTTCAGAGAATGGTATAGAATCGATCGGACAAGATTAGTCATTTTTCATTAAAAGCTCATTATTTTGTTTAATCACTAGAAGACATGATATTAATTCAGAATATTTTGTGAATTTATGCTCGCAATATTACTGTTACAGGAGCACATTCGATATTGAAATGTAGTATACATTTTTTTTTAACATATCATCTTTAGTAACTTTTTTCCCACATAATTTTAATTGTGAACTAATTTTAAAGAGTACAGAGTTATACTCACTAACAAACTTAAAATCTTGCAACCTCGTGTGCATCCAATCATAATGAGCTATTGGGAGAATTACGGTCTTTTGGTGTTCGTATCTCTTCTTTAAATTATTCCATAATATAAGGGGATCTTTTATGGTAGATACTCAATTTTGCACGATCCTGCTTAGGTGTATAGTTTCTTTTGGCTATCTTCACCAATATGATTTATTATAATATGTCTAGCATAAATATATGATTTTTATTTTATTAAATAAAATTAAAATATTTAAGCATACATCATCATGATAAACAATAAATTAGATAGTTATGTTATTAATTCTTTGAGAAAAACTTATAGCACACGATTTTCCTCTGACGTCGAAGGTAATGAACATGCACACCTTTCTTTTGTGATTGGTTGGAGCTTCGTGTTGATAATGTGTTATAAAATAAAATGAAATGACAAGATAAGATAAATATAAAAATTACAAGACTAAAAGGAATATGAAAAATAGTTCTTCAAGAACAATATATCATTCATCTATTTTTTTTTTCTCTTTATATGTTTCATAAGACTCCCTTATATAGGCACATTATCATAAAGAATGGATAATCAAAATGGTAAAAAATAAAAAAAATTCCCAATAATTCCCATTCAATATATTATTTCATAAATGCTCTCAATAATTCTCATTCAATATATTATTTCATAAATGCTCTCAATAATTCTCATTTAATGGGTTATTTCATAACTGTCTCAATAATTTTCTTTCAATGGGTTATTTCATAACCGTAGGATAATTCAAGTGACCATCCACAAATACATGTATATATTTATAAATATTTGTCCATAAGAAACTGTTTAAAGAGACAACAGGGACCTATAGGCAGCCAACCATCCAATGGCATGCACCCCCTCAGGATTTGGTACCAACAAGGCTTAAATGGACAAGGTGCGGACAGCATCAGAGGTGGACACTTCAGCGCCAAAAAGTGAAAAACACCCCCAAAAAGTGTAAATCACTTTTCCGGCACTGATGTGTCCTCCCTTGACACATCCACACCTTGTCCATTTGGATTTGTTCGTACCTAATCCCAGCCCGCATGCACCACATATGCATGGATCAAAGCAACCAAATACTTATTCAATACATTTCAATAGAGAAAAATATTCTTAAATGATATTTAACTGATCAACTGTTTTTCTTTGTCGCTAAGCATTCAACCAATGACCATGCTAAAAATCTTCAATCTGAAACATGATCAACCTATGAAACAAAGTTGGGACATCAAGCTATGGTTGTTTTTCTTCACAACTAAGAAAAATTTTTTTTTTTTTTTAAATCTATGTAGACAAAAGAATGAAGCATAGATATTGAAGAAGTTGAGAAGTTGGAGTTCAGATCGTGAGAAGAGAGGAATTTTGCAAAACCCTCTAGGAAAGAGATTACAAACCCATCAGAGTTAGGACCAAAACTTGGATGGTTGAAACTATTTGGACGACTTATGTGTTTTGTAGTAGAAAAAAGGATTAAAAAGAAAAACAAATAACAACAACAAACTAACTAACTAACAAAGGCTTTCTACCTAGATTAGAAAACAAAATTTTCGGACCTCCTCCCTCTCTTTCTCTTGTCATCCGCTTTGCTGTCTTGCTTCCCATGCCATAAAAGCCAATCCCTCCATCCAACATTTGTTGTAGTAGTTTCGATCCCCACATCTAAACCCATCCACCAGATCCAATGGTTAGAATCCCTTTAGATCTAATGGCTAAGATTATGTCCCAGCCTACTCAAATCAGTTTTCTTCGTTGTTAAAGAAAATGATTGTAGAGGAAAACGTAGGGTTTTAAGTCAAGTCCCAAGAGAGTTCAATGGTCAACTCTAAAGCTTCTCAACACCTTCAAACCTTCATATATATATATATATGCAGCAGTGAAGAATCGTAAGGCAAGACAAAAAGAAGAGGCAATCAATCAAAGAAAATAAAAAAGAAGTAGAGGAGAGAAGTAGAGAAAATTTGATTGTTTATGTAAGAAGAGATTCAAGGTCTCTGTTTTCTCCTTAATTATATGGCATGTAATGCTTCTCTACGTGAGGCTTCGTTCTTGTACTCCTCTCATTTCATTGGATATATTCTTCTTTGGCACAGTGAATCGTGCTTTGCAAAGCACCATGGAGTAGGTTCTTGTTGAACAATGTAAATTTATGTGTGTGCTACTCTTATTACTTTTCCTTCCCTTTCTATTTTGTTTATATAGTGTAAAATCCATGGTGTGTTCTTATCTTGCATCAATGACCTTATGGCGGTAGTGTGTACTGTGCCATTGTGTTGCCTTGTTCTGGTTTCAATTAATTGGTTTATAATCTCAATTAATGTTTTTGTAGCAAAGGTCATTGGTTATATAATTCAGCTAGCATCAGCTATTCACAAATTAGAAACTGTTAACTTAGTCTTGAGTGATCTTGACTCACAACAAGTGGAATCAGATCTTGGCGATTCAATAGGTTTAATCAATGGCAATGAAGGTGTCTAATGCGAAGTTCGAGGTGGAGATGTTCAACAAAAAAATAATTTTAGTCTATGGCAAATAAAGGTTGCAAACTTATTTGAACAATAAGGTCTTGATGAAGCCCTCCTCAGAAAAAAGCCAGAATTGATGTCAGATGCAAATCGGATGTCTACTGACAAAGAAACGATAAGCATAATGAGATTGTGTCTTTCCGACGAGGTGCTCTACAATGTTCTGCACAAGAAGATGAAGGTGAAGCTATAACAAAAATTAGAGACTATTTACATGATGAAATCATTGTCAAATCGCCTATTTCTCAAAAAATAACTCTACATGCTTTGAATGAAGGGAGGTACACACATTCATGACCATTTAAATTCATTTAGGCTGCATTTAACAGCACTTGTGACACCTAAATTTTGGCCAACATAACATTATTAATTATTTGTTATTAGAATGTCAACTATATGTGGTAAGTGATAGAAGGTTAACCGAAAATATTAATGTTGTATTGAGGGGGGTGTCTATTGATATATTTTATTCATAAAAAAATTTATGTATTTGGAATTTTTAAGGTGCGAATTTCAAAAACTCTCTATTGGTTTAGACCTAGAAGATATCCTCATCAGTAGATGTCATCCCAACTTGAGGCAAGAAGCAACAAACATCCAAGAAAAAGAAGAAAGAAATAGAATGATAAGCTTATGCAATAAAATAAACTCACAATAAAACAAATATATATATAATCAAAATATAAAATAAATAATTAAAGGATTTGATCATTTGTTTTGATTCCAAATTTCATCAAAATACAACACATGAATGTGGCACATGTACATACGGATAGGATAGTAAACAGCCCAACAAATAAAAGGAAGTTCTAAGGTTAATTTACTAAGGAGAAAGACATCAAAAGAAATGAAAGCCAAAGGGTTGGCCGCACTTTCAAGGTAGACGTGGCAAAAGATTTTGTAAATAAAATTCTACAAATAGATGCTAAAAGCAGCCACACAATTAAGAATAAGAAACCTTAAACTCTCTCACATTCTTTAATATTTCGTTTTTCAAAAAATTATAATTCAAAGGGACAAAGATTTATGCGGACTTAATATTCCTTGAAGGAGATGCTTTCGCTTTCTTCCAAGGCCAAAAACATTTTACCCAACTGATAAAAAAAAGTCTAAAGCCAGCACCCAAATCACTAGAGCTATGATGGACTGTGCTTATTATCTATCTCCTTATGATTCAGTTATTTTGTCATGTGTATAGAACCGGAAAAAATTAGGTGCAACTGAATTTCATGCAAAAGGTGCCAGGGTGAGGACACATCAGTGCAGCAAAGTGATGAGCGCACCCCAAAATGTGTAAATCACTTTTCGGTGCTGATGTGTCAGCCCCCGGGTGCCATTTGCACCTGTTTGTATGAAATTCGTTTGCACCTAATCTTGGTAACTGTGCAGCTCATTCCATTGCCAAGAGGTGTAATGGTATTTGGAACCCTTCTACTTCGATGAATGATCTTCCTGCTTGGTTTTAGGAGAGAATTCAAAAAGATATCTAAGCTGTGTTCTCCACACTCCACCACCAGATTCACATCATTTCCAATCTGAATGGACAGATAACACGCCAATTCTTGTCCAAGAAGTTACACAATGTATCAATAAATATACAAGTACATATTTTATTATATAGTTACAATAATACCCCCTTTAACCCATACATATTGATTAAAACATTTTTTCATGCATCCTTATCATGCATTGAATGGTATTGGCATGTCCATGCAGACCAGAGATGATTCAAATCCCCCACTAATGCCATGTCTTATAAAGTTCTTACAATCACTCAAAACAAAATAAATAAATATGGTTAGTGTTTGACAGCCACCAGTAATGAAATCATTTCATTTGAAATTCCCAAGGCATTAATAGCCACAAGAGAATGATTCAAAATGAACTCATTCAGATTTGCGACCATTTGTATTTGATAACTTAAATTATATCATTTTACAAAAAACCCTAAAATGAGTATAACACGCCAATTTAGATAACACGCCACTTCCTAAGTGACAAATCTGAATTGGCATGTTATCAAATTTATACTGATTTGTTAACTAAAATTAGAAATGAAAGGCCAATTCAGATTTGTCGCTTGATGATCCAAAACCAGCGAAAGGCTTTCGACACCAGAAGTGTTGAAATTATAGATACAATTTTGAATTGTCCCTGCCCCTTCTCCCAAACAACAAAAATAATAATAAAAAAAAAAAAAAAGAAGAAGAAGAAGAAAAGAAGCATTCAGCTATAACGTTAATTAACACCAAAATAATTACAGAAGATCACATACGTTAAAATAAGGGTGGGGTATCATTACCAAAATTATCACCAAAGTGACCATAGAGGTTAAAAAACCTCTCCACCAACCATGGATCTTCTCCACCACTTATTTGCTCTCCATGAATGGGCAGCACAAGCTTAGATCTACACAAGGGGCACGTCGACTGCTTCTCATCTATCCACTTATCCACGCACTCTTTATGAAACACATGAGAACAGTTTGAAAGTTCTCTGATCTCATGGCTTCGCTCCAAACAAGACAAGCATATGACGCATAGGAAACCATCCACATCTTCGCATCCCCCTGATCTTTCAATAAACTGGCCAAATTCTACCACTGGAAGCCTCTCCTTCATTGACACCATCTCAGAACTCGTATTTGTGACCGGGACGGGGAGCGTCGACGTAGTTTGAAGATCCCCGGCCGGAACGTGATCGGCATGACCTTCGCCATTATCGGACAAACTGAACAGACCCAGATGTGAGAGTACCAACAGAACTATGAACATGATATGTTCTAGTGTGAAAGTGATATATTCTACAAGGTCTTCAATAGGTTTGGGCTCGCTAATGATAATACAAGGGAAACCCATGACTAGAAGATGGAGCTTATGGGTGGGTGGAGGGTAGAAGGAAGAGGGGATAGGTGTATTTAAGATGTTCTCTAATCCTATCCTAATATGAGTTGAAATAAGGCAATGATTAATGAATTAATAATCTTGCCCGGCCAGCCGGCCTTGCTGCTACATAATAATATTATTAGAACTGGAAAAAGAAATCGACAAAAATGGGTGCAATGGGGATACAATAGTGATTTTTTTCTGGTAGTAGTTGGTCTCACACTTGGTATAAAGATGTGGTAGATAAGAATAAGAGAAGACTCAAAAGTCTTCAGTTTCGAAATTGCCCTACCGGTTTAGGCTCCGATGAATATGTTTAAAAATAAGTAGAAGATGCCAATGTAAACGACAAGCAATGGTGTCTCCCACTAACTATATAAGAGTTAATATAAATAGTTTTATTATGTAGAATGGTACTGCGTGGAAGACTTTCCCAAAAAGTCATGTTGTTATCTTTTTCAATTCCAAACCTAGGATTATTTTATAGCCTGTTTGGCAGCCACATGTAATGTAATCATTTCATTTGAGTTTCTCAAAGCATTTATAGCCCTGAGGTGATGATTTAAAATGAACTAATTCAAATTTATACTGATGTGTTAACTACAATTAGAAATGAAATCATCTTAGGTTTTTCTATAAAATGAAATGATTAGTGTTATCAAGACAAATCGGTGCAAATCTGAATGGTTACATTGCAAAACCATCCCATCATGGCTACAAAAGCTTGGGAAACACAAATGAAATGATTTCATTATAGGTGGCTACCAAACACAGCCTTAGTTAATAGACCATTTGTCTGTGCCATCGGCTTATTGCTGCCATAAAAAAAAATGAGAGATTAACAGATTTATTAGAAAGTTTGCTATAATAAAAATTAAAGGATGACATGTTGCATCACTTATCATTCATGATAATATGTCCAATCCAATGTATCCCTGCCATGTTTAGATGGGTAAAGAAGCTTAAGCATCTAACATTTTATTTTTTGGTTGAGTGCTTAACCATCTGATTAAAATTTAAAACTTGGACATTTTCACAGAAAAAATGCTAATTGCTTGTTTTTATTAAAGGCTTAAAATATCCTTCTTTGACTGCAAAGGATCTTCTCCTGCCAGCTTATGACCTGTCAAAATCTTTTATAATAGGTGGCAGGAGATGATTGGTGGGAAAAAGTGAATTGCATTTTTCAAAAATTGTAATTTACTTTTTACCTCCAATAGTGTCATGCCACCTGTTAGACAGGACATTGGCAGGTCATAAGTGGTAGGAGAGGATCCGGTCTTTGACATTGTTTTACAGAGCAAGGCACACCAGACATAATCTAAAGGGGAGAGTGGATCCTCTACGGCTTGTTAAACTATTGTAATGTCTTGTACACAATCACAATACTAAACAGGGTTGAAAATTTTAAAGCATTCAGAATTTTTTTAAACACTTGTTCCACTGTGATTTTGTGCAGCACTTATTATAATTTACGACCGTAGAGGATCCAAGTGTCTAAAGGGCTAGCTACCCAAGACTAAGTGTCATTAGAAAAACAATACAATAAGGAAGCACTCTTTTGGATCATTGGATAAGCATGGAGCCGACAAGCACTCTCCTCTCTAAGCCCAAATGGTCGGGTTTTTTTAATTTTTTTTCTTCTTTCTTTTTGGAGTAAAGATAAGTTAACGTTAACTATAATTTATTAATTTGATAAAACAATATAGCTTAAATTACAATTTATTTAGAAAGCAATTCTTAAGGGAGGCATGGCACATGGTGATCCGGGGGTATGATCAGATGCCTCTTCAATTTAATAAATCAATGAGACTGGCCTTGTGTTAAGAGGAGAATACGATGTAGTCTTCTATGTTTGGCCATTTCTATGCAATTATATAACTAGCAAATATACTCATGCGAGCACGGGTGATTAATCAAAATTGTATTTGTTGAAAGAAATAGTGAGATCTAAAAAAACAAACATAAAATTAATTTAAAAATAATTGGGAAGAATAAATCAAAATCATAAAATTAATAAATAATGAGACTTCTCAAAAAAAAGAAATCAATTCCTTAAATTCAAATGCTAATTCCATAACTACAATAATAATTGAGAAGAAATCGATATCATAAAATACATATATAAATAAAATGAGTCTTAAGGAAAAATAATTAATTCCTTAAATTTGAATGTGTTAAATAAATAAAATGAGACTTCACAAAAAAAAGGGGGGTCAGGTTTGGGTTAAGCCATATAGTCATACACTCTTAACCCGACACGAATTTGACTCATCAAACATGAATTGTCACCTTGTTGTAGCCTTTTGTAGTACAACCAAAAAACATATGTATACTATTGACACGACATGAACCTGACCCACCAACATGGATTGCCACACTGATGTAGCTTTTTTGTAGCACAGCAAAAAAACATGGTTATTTTGTTTTTTAACATGGATCTTTTGTTTTTTTGTGATCTTTTTTTGTCATACTACCAAAAATTACAGAAAAATTTGTTATAGTTGATTATTTGGTAAAAAATTAAAAATTAAAAATTAAGGAAACCATAAAGAAAAAAAAATGAAAAAAGAAAGAACAATAACATAAAAGAGATGAAGAAAAAAAAAGGGTAAAGAATGATGATGTAAGAAAGAGAAGAAGAGTTGCATTGAAAAAATGAAAAAAGTGGTATTATAAGAAGAAAGAAAAGAAGTTAAGAAAAAAGAAGAAAGAGAATTTCTAACACAAAAAGAATTGGGAACATAGTCAGCTACACATCAAACGAAACATTAATGAAAAAATAAAAAATAAGAAAAACTAATAAAAAAATTGTTAAAAAAATGAAGAGAGAGAAGTCTCTAAATGACAGATAATAATCAAAACGTTCGGCTACACGTCAAATGAAACATTAATGGGAAAAACTAAAAACTAAAAAAAAAATTTAAAAATTGATAAAAAGCAAATTAGAATCTACTATAGAAACCTGTTTGTTTTAATTTAAAAGTATAGATTCTTGGTCTTCCCACCAAAACCAAGAGAAGAAAAAAAAAAAAAGCATAATTCACTGTACCCCTGAGGTGTAAGAAAGACTTTTGAAGCTGACTTGTGTGTATAGGTC
>JAOXJP010231414.1:0-10633 GCA_025762735.1 Platanus orientalis | reverse complement strand
ACATAGAAGACCTCACCAAAGTTTCTAGAAACAGTTTGACAATTAATAATCAAGTTTCTTAGATAGAGGCATCTACTGATGCAATCCTTAAGGAAAGGGCTAAGCTTGTGTCTCCAAATACAACTTTCTTGAACCCCAAAGCATGACACTTACTAAGCTTAATCTGGCTACCAGACATTCCACAACGATTGGGGACATCAAGCAGCATGGATGAGCAGTAGGAAAAAGAAGGTTGCCTCCTTCGTCTCTGCATACAACACTCAAACCAACTTAATTTATCCTTTAAGCGGAGACTGCTCCATCAAAATTCTATCAGGAGACTGCTTCTGTCAGAATATTAAATGATACTAGAGATACAAAAAGGCACTTGCTTGAACAAAGAAAAAAGGTTTATAGCCTTCCTTCCAAATATTCCAACATGTAATTGCAGTCAACGATAGAAAAATATGTGATTCCTTTTGCAGTATCCAAGGAATATTAATCCATTTTTTAAACAATTCAATAAAGGAAGAGGATGAATCTTCATCAGTTCTTAGAGTGAGAGGATAAGCAAACCAAGATTTCTCTGCATTGGAACATTAACAAGGCAATGTAAAGTAATTTCTATTTTATAGTTACAATTAGGATCAACGTTTAAATCTCTTCTAAGGAGATTATCTCTAACAAGAAGAGTATCTTTACAAGAACACCAGATGAAGCGTTTCACTTTGGAAGGAACAATTAAGGTCCAATTTTCCCTCCAATGGAAAGCATTAGACGCCTGAGGGGTATCAAATAAAGAAAAATGGTCACCATAAATGCAGTTATATATAACCAAGAAGATACCTTTAAGGTCGTGATTCCATAAAAGAGATATGGTAAATGGGATAGACCTAAGGGAATTTTTAAGAAGTCATTTAAAACATTAGGATGAATATCATTTCTAACAATATCAAGATACCATTTACCCGAACTCTTATCAATAACATCAGCAACCTTTTAGTACGAGTGATTTCTAAGATTAAAATTAGAGATTTTAAATTCTCAATGGAAAAACTCCAAGGATCAAACAAAAAATTGACATTCAGACTAGAACCAACATTCCATCTAAGGCCTCTAAGGAGGAGATCCTTTCTTTTTTTAATGCTCTTTCAAGCCCATAAATTGTTGTGATTAGATATGAAGCTTAAGAAGTAATTCTTTGGTAAATATATAGATTGCAAGAGGCACATCCATAGAGAATCAAGGTCATTCATAATTCTCCATGCTTGTTTAACTAGAAGAAGTAAGCTAAAGCATGGAGATCTCTAAACCCAAGACCACCATCTCTTTTGCCTTTCTTTTTTAGGCAGTTCCAACTATCCTAGTTGATATTTCTCTTGTTATCTTCACTATCCCACTAGATTCATTGAATTGCAATTATAGAATTATATATCTTCTTAGAAATAAGGAAGCAAGATATGGCATAGGTTGGGATAGAAAACATAACAGACTTCAAAAGGACTTCTTTTCCAATAGGATATTATTAGAATTTCCCCTTTCAACTCGAAACCTTATGGGCAACTCTATTTTCTTAGAAGACAGTTTTGTTCCTACCAGTAGAAGAGCGAGGACCTTGGGATTATTTGATTTTAAGGGAACCTTTAACCAAGCTACAAAAATGTCTACTAGTATTATAGTTAAAAATGAGTTAAGATTTTTCATGGTTAAATATTTATCCAAACACTTGAAATATTTGAGAATTTTTATGATGGAATCAATCATTCTCATATTTACCATAAAAAATATATAGAAATCATCAACAAATAGAAGGTGAGATATTGGAAGGTTTAAAGGTTTAATTTTAATACCGGATATATCCTAAATTCTCTCCATATTATTGAGTGAGGCCAATAAGCTTTTTATACAAAGTAGGAAGGGGAAAGGAGAAATAAGATCACCTTGTCTTATTCCTCGAGAAGGA
The DNA here is from genome assembly GCA_025762735.1 of Platanus orientalis. Lineage (NCBI taxonomy): Eukaryota > Viridiplantae > Streptophyta > Magnoliopsida > Proteales > Platanaceae > Platanus > Platanus orientalis. Next base: position 8,691 of record JAOXJP010231414.1, on the reverse strand, counting down.
AAACTTTTTTTCCAGGCGAACCATTAATCAATATCCTAGATGACATTTAAGATATGCATTCTATTGCCCAACTTCTCCATTTCTTGTTAAAAACCAATTTTATCTATCATTAATCTTACAAGAAAAATCCATTCCACCCTATCATGGGCCTAATTAATGTCTATTTTTATAGCCAAATTATGTTGGTGAGACTTATATTTTCTCAAGAATCTGAAAATTTCATGAGCAATCAAAACGTTATCATAAATTTGTTTACTAGAGACAAACACACTTTGATTTTGGAAAATGATCTCAATGAAAATAAGTTTAAGATGATTCACCATAGTCTTGGAAATAATTTTATAGAATACATTTCGTAGAATAATGGGATGAGATTAAGACATTGCTCCAGAGTTTTTGGGACAAGGGAGATAAAGGTTTCATTAACAAGAAATAGAGATTTTCCTCTATTAGAAAAATCTTCAATAGCTTTAATCATTTACTTACCAATAATATTCCATAATTTATAATAAAAGCTGAAAGGGAAGCCATCAGACCTAAATGCTTTCAACTTGCCAATCTCAAACTCCTTTCAAATTTCGTCTCCAGAAAACTGGGACTCAGGAAAAGATTTAGATTTCTTGGAAAAAGTATTACAACATGCCCCAGTGATTCATTCAATGTTATCAATTGAGTGATGATTAGATTGAAAAAGGTCGAAGAAATATTTGGAAGAGATTGAGTTTAGATTTTTTTAATTCTTAACCCAAAGGCCATTATCATTCTTAAGGGAGATGATTCTATACCTAGCTCGTCTATAGAGAGTAAACATATAACAAAATTTGGAGTTAGAATCACCCCACTAAATCCAGTTAAGTCTTGACTTCTTGGCCCAAAAAAATCCTCTATTAAGAATATTAGAGAGCTTCTTCTTCAAATTGGATAGATTGGGAAATTTAGGCTGAAGGAGTAAGACTTTTAAGTTGGGTAAAGTTAGCTTTTTCTCTTGGATATGCTCTTTGGTGTTATCAAAGATTTTTTTTATTTCATTTTTCTCAACAAAAAATAATAATAAATTACTTTACTATTTTTTTTTTCATTCAGCTCATCATTCTTCTAGCCTTATCTAATTTGATCCTAAAATTCGGGATGATTAATCCACATCCACTCGAACTTGAAGGGTTTGGGGTGAAAGGAATTTTTTTTTTTCGGATATGTCTAAGAGAAGAGAGTTATAATCATATCCAAAGTCAAGAAAGTTATCTATTTGGGCTTCTGGGAAAAGGGCATTCCACTCAAAATTAGTTATACCTCTATCAAGTCTTTCTTTGATATGCTTTTAATCCTATTATTTATTAGTCTATGTAAAAAGACCTTTAACGTAACCTAAGTCAATAAGTTGACAATCTTCAAGGATTTTCCTAGCTTTGGCTAAACAACTAGAAAGGATACAAATACCCTTAGATATTTCTTCCCTACACCAAATACAATTCCAGTCACTAATACAAAACAAATACTCATAAATACTTTGGATTTTGAAAATAATGAGATTGAAGAACTCATTTCTCTTTTTACTATCCGGCTCTCCATACTCAAAAATGCACATCCAATAATGATTGACATAGCAATAAAAATTTCTAACTGTAAAAAAATTCATGTTTTTTTTATCAATAACATGAATATCCAAAAGGTTGTTTCATAGTAACTTAAATGAATAGAATCAACAACAAGGGAATTCCAATTTCCTAATTTTAGATTTTTTCCATAAATATTTACATTGCCATTTAGCTTTTGAGAGAAAGATGGTTAATGGGTTCCTAAATTTAATTACATCTTTAAGCACATTAGCTACCAGAGATTACCCGATTTCTAACAATTCCTAGCTAACACTTTCATTTGAAATCAATGTGTTGTTTTGGGACAAATATTAGAACATATGAATTAGGAGCCCTTCTATTATGATTAGAGAGATTTTAGTGTGCAATTTTAGAAATGTGATTAGATCACTTTTCTTATTTTCTTTGAGAGATGACCAAATATTATATGTTTTCTTTGTCTCTCATTGATCCCCTACAACTTATCAAAATTAAACAATCAATGCATCGCAAGAAAGATACCTGGAAACATACTTGGTTTTCTTAAAGAAGATTGAAGGGGTTTTAGGCTTCAAGATTACCTCAATCAGGTTTGCCTCCTAAAGAATATTAGAATACATTCTATTAGCTTTAGGAATCTAATATCACATCGCAAGTCACGAGGTTGCTTCTTATTTACACTCAATTCCATTTATGGGCTCTAATCAAAGAATAATGATGTGGGATGATATTTGGCATGCAGATAAAGTTTTTAATCCCTTCCATGCATTCCTCCTCAGTTTCAAAGAGAGGACACTTGTTTCAATGTTCTCTCCTTGAGAATATGATGGAGTCAAGCATTGAAAATGAATTCAACTAACTGGTTAAGAACAACCTTTCACAAACCTATTGATTTTCACAAGTGAAAATACCAAAAACAATGGGACTTGTTGATTTTCTCAAAGGAAAATACCAACAATTGGGTAAAAAAAGTCTCGATAAATTGAACTTTATTCAATAATTCAATGCCTCAATTTGATTATAATGGAGAAATTATAGACCTAGGACCCCAAGACCGAAAATAGAAGCTCCCTAAGCTTTAAATTCCTACTATGTCATAAATTACCAAAAAATGAAAAAAAAAAACTAAAAATAGAAAATTTTCAAATCTAATCCAAAACTGCAACAATTGGGTGTTTCCAGAAATAGAAAAAATTAACAAAAAGTGGTCATTTGAGGGCCTAAAACGATGTATTTTAAGGGATCTTCCATATCACAAACCGAAATTTCATTTAGGACATTGAGGAGGTTGTCAAGCTAGTTGTTTTGAGTACTTATGGGTTACAGTCGGATATCGAAAGTAAAAGTTATGGTCATTCAAAATTTAGGGGAGAATTTTGACTTTTTATGACCAATGTGCTCCATGAACCAGTTTGCACCAGTAATTAGAGATATTGAAACCTAAGAAATAGGGTTTCCCTTACACAATGAATTCTTGTGAACTAGATCTAGAAAGGAGCTAGATGAATATAATCCTAGTTCATCTTTGTTATACCACTTTAATCCTTAAGACCGCTACAAGGTAGTGGGGTTTAGCATGCATTATCCATCCAATAGATTTCGAACTATTTTCTCTATTGACTTATGGAAATACACAATTTTGAAAGTTGTAAATCCTGAATAAGCATATATATCTCCATTAATCGTCCATCCACTTTCTCCTTTATCTTACTACCATAGATACTGACAAGAAATTTATCTAACATGAAGGCCATCATCTTCTCTTGTTTCTACAAAGTTAACTTTCTATATAATTTAGAGGTATCCATTGGGATTTGATTTCTTGAAAATACCTCAACTGCCAAGTTAAAATGATGAATCAGAGCCCAAGTTGGATTGGTTATGGACTTAGTTAGGGGTCTTGAGAAATCTGGCCATTTCTTCTTCCCTTCTCAATAAAGAAGAGGATCCAGACTACCCATCTACACAGTTTTTAATGTTATGATAAAGTTGGTAAAGAATCCGAACCCGATCAAGGTATTGATCACCACTATCATCATGCCTTGGAGAGTCAACTCTTAGATGAAGTGAGAGACATTCCATCCTCTAAACTTTCTTGATTGGAATTGCATCATTCTGGTCTTCAGACTTTTGTGCATAGATCCAATCTTTGTGAAATAGCTTCCATAACTTGAACGAAGGTTCTCACACTTGTAAATTTTGATCTAATCCATTAAAATTTTCTAAAGGTGCTGGGATTCCAATCTCTAAAATAAAAGTTTAACTTACTTGAAGATCTTGCATAATCACATAAAATAACACACTTTGATGAGAAAATTGGAACAACTTGTTGTAGAATTCCAAGAGAGATGAAACAAACCACAAATCAACAAAAAAAAACACACCAAGATATGTAAGGGCCTCCACCCTAAGTGTTAAACCTCACTTCGAAGGCAACATTTCTAGGTTTTGGAGCATCAAAGTTGAAGGAGGGTCTTCTTCCACTCTAGTTGTTCCAACTTCAAAGGGAATGAGCAAAATTCAATTTTCACATTAATTTTGTTTTGGAGGTAGCCAAGAGGCTTATAAGGACCCCTACATGCCTACCCTAATTAGGGCTTCATATTTTTTGTGTCAGATGACACATATACCGCTAAAGGGGCACCCCCCCCCATAACCAAAAAAAAAAAGTTCAACCCTTAGAACACTAATAATTGTGTCTCTACTTCTCTCTGCCTCACTCCCAATACACTATGATGTCCCCCTATGTCCCATATGACATAAAAAAAAGTTCATAAAATGAAATTATAACTAAATAAAACCAAAGAAATAAATACAAGACTAAAAGTAAATGTCTACAAGAATGTTTGACCCCTAAACTATTTAGGTGGCTCTAGAACAATCCCTACCTACTTAAACCATATGAATGGAATGGATCTCCTCCTCCTCCTGTGCTAACTTAGTCCTGAATCTCCTTGAGGTCTGATGTCCCCATCATTTAACTTTCACATAATTCTAAATGAGTTGAAAGTTATGAATATGTTGCATACCTAGTGTGAGCTTTAAAACCACTAATTGTTCTCTACTTTCATGGCTTTCCATCCAAGGGGAAAAACAAAATATAATATTCATTCTAAAATAAGCTATCGTTCTATCTGTGTAAGATATTTAGACTCCAAATAAATGTTGCGTACTTTGTGTCATAAATTCAATGTGTCAAACATGGAAGCAAGAAAATTGATTGAGTTACCCGCCCCTTTCTTATCCATCTCTATCTATTCTTTATATACACCAGAGAAAGCAAAGAGTTGGTAGAGAGAGAGGGTGGGAGGGATGGGGAGAATTTATAAAGGGTTTTAATTATAGTTGTTTTAGGATGTTAGATTAGTCTAGAACAAAGGGTATATGTGATAATTTAGTATTCGGGCTAGACCGAGCTTTAGGATTTTTAAAGTCTTCTGAAACTCAACCTAAAAAACTTTCAGGCCTAACATGTGAGCCCGAAATTTGCCTAGCCTAAACTCAACCCAGCTTAGCCCAATCAAAATTCGGGCCAGGCAAACAAATTTGCAGCCTTAGAAAACATACCCAAATTTTCAACTTGGACCTTCAAGCTTAACACTTCTTCCCATTTAAGGATAGTAGAATTTACAAGTGGGTTTTGGATATTTACCATAATATAGATTTATAGAAAATGGCCTATGTCATTTGAGTGTTCACCATGATTTACCCATTTGAAAATTCCAATCCATTTCCCCAACACCTTCACAGTTGCATTTGTATAATATTACCAACAAATTCCATAAAAATGAATCCAAAAATCTACCTCTTTAAATTCAATTGTATTAAGGCTCACGTAGGGTTTTCAATTGGTAAAGGCTATTGTGTTCTAAGTAAGGTTCCATGGACCATTCTCCCAAAGGTTACATAATTCTATTATATGGTGGAACTTAATACAATAGCAACCATTTTCAATGGGTTGAACCATCACTTCATTCTTCCATGGAGCCTTCATAACGATCTTGCAAAACAGAGCCTTGTTATATGATTTTTCCATCAATGGTTACCAATAGCACATAATGACCATTGGTTCCAATTCTTTACTCTACATTGTTTGTTTAGAATGAGTACTAGCTCATACATTCAAACTTTTGGAGTTGTTGTAGCATATCCTCCCCATCTTCATGTGTAGCTTCTCTTAACTCTTCCATTTTAATGACCTGACTAGGGAGAAGACAGTACCAAGATAGAATAAAGCTAGAGCATGCCACCAGTTTGGGTGAGAGGGGAATTAAAAACATCCATTGAGAAAAGTAGAGAGCAGAAAGAAGAAATCTCCAGCTCTAAGAGTGTTTACACCCAAAAAAGTTTTAGCATGTGGCAGGTAGGCACAAATGGCACTAGGTCAGACTCTTGAAGATTTTGGAAGACTTTAGACTCTTTAGAAGACTGCCACATGGCCTAGATGGAAATCATTAGATCAAGACATGTGGTAGAGGTAGATCCCCATGATTAGATATTTCCAAAACAGGGGCAGGTGGCATACAATGAAGGAAAACTTGGAGAAGAAGTCTTCACGTTGTTAACCAATTGTCATTTCCCAAATCTCAACAACATGGGGAGGAAGATGGGATGGATGGCACAAAATTAGAAAAATATGGAGCAACAATTGTAGTAGAAAATTGGGGTAAAAAAGAAATGTGCGAAAACTGGAAGAAAACCACAATGTGGAGAAGAACCGCGATATAGAGGGAAGAAGAAATAGTGGGATTGCATGGAATCTCTTAGCAGTAAACACACAAGGAGAGTCGTTGTTAGGTTCAAATATGTAGGAAAAAGAGTGTCATTTTCTCCTTTAAACATGCGAACATGGAGAAAATGGCCATGATCGATGAACTAGGCATCTATAAATAAAAGATGCAGGGAAGAAGAGATTATTACTTGATCACCCAATCAAATCATTATCCAATCTCCACCCTTAGTGGGTTTATCTTTTTTAGTTTAGTTCATGTTGCTATGTATTAGAGTTTTCAGTCTAAATTGGTCTTCAACAAACTCACAATAGTTTGACATTTCAATTTTAGTCAACCTCTATTTGTAATCCTTCATCAATAAACCTCTACAAGTTTGGTATTAGGTTTTCAGTTACTTAGAGTTTCATTTATGTTCTGTAATTTGCTATCAACGAGGGTCCTAAAGCTTGACATACAAGTCTTGACCTATTTTTGAAATTTGGTCTGTAATTTGTCATCAACAAATCTTTTGCAACTTGGCATACAATTTTTGGCCTGATATCTATAAGTGGTATTTCTTATGATTACAAATCATTTACTTGGATTTGTTTCATTTTGTATTATTGTTTTTTTTTTTTTTTTGTGGGAATTATGGTGAAGTCCTTGTATCCAGGGAAAAAATAATTCATTTGGAAGGAAGTACCCTCCCCTTCCCAAATCACCTGAATCATTCGTATTCGATGGCTGGACAAACAACCAGAGAACCCACTTTCGGTCTACCTGTTGTCTACTCTAGTGTTTGGGGTCTTAGGAAAGTCCAGAGTTTGTTCCCATGTGGCATTGGCATGCCCACACACCATTTTCCAACAACACCTAATTTGGCACCCCCAATGGGACCCATGCTGCCAAGATGCAATAATACAATTGTTTTTAGACTACCTGATGGTGGGGCTGAGTACAACCATTTACTACCTCAGGAGTTTAGGTCTCTTCATCATGAGGAAGACTTAAGTTCTAAAAATACAATGATGGAGTTGATACTCGAAGCCATCCACGAACTCAAAGATGGCCTATTACAAAGATTCTAGTCCATTCGTTTAACGTTGGATAATCCTAGTAATACGGACCTAGGCTACACAAGCTTTGAGGATGTAAGTTTCGGTCAAAATGGTCATTCTAGCAAGAATATAAATGATGACCAAAATTATACTTATAACCCATTGTTCAATGAATTAGGCCTTGGAGGGCATAGCAAGTCTCTGTTCCTACCACCACTGGAACCAAGCTATGCAAGTTTTGGTAAGGTATATTTCAGTCTCAATAGCAATTCTAGCCAAAATATAAATAATGACCTAAGTTTTAGTTATGACCCACTTTCATCGAACAACAGCTTTGGGGCATAACAGATCTCCTTTTCCACCACCATGGGAGAAACCAAGCCATACAGGCCTTAGGAATACAAATTTTGATCAAATTGTCTATAATGATCAGAATGAAAATTATGACCAAAATGATTTTACTAATAACCTATTGTTCATTGAACACGAGAACATTATGTCTCATTTTCCACCACTACAAATAGATCCAAACATACAGGCCTTGGGAACGTAGACTTTAGTCAAAATAGCCATTTAGACCAAAATATAAATGATGACTGAAATTTTGTTTATGAACCACTATTTGTCGAATAGGGGCCTGAGGGGCAACTATGGTTTCAACATAATAGGGGCACAATAGGTCTCCTTTTCTACCACTACAAGTGGAAAGAGGTCATTATGGTTGTCATGGCCAAAAAAATTGCAACAACATTAGTGGCCTTAATGACCAAAACTTTATTTATGACCCACTTTGGCACAGTAGGCTTGTTTTCCTTCCACCGCAAGTAGAATCAGGCTATATAAGTCTTGGGAATACATATTGTTGAAGAATTGTCAATACAATGTCAAAAGTGAGTAGGGTTAGGACTTGTATTGTGTGTGACAAAGATTCATCATGCCTAAGAACAATGATCATGCCAAGTTGAGTTAAAGATGCTCCAAACATCAGTCAGAAACAGTCAGAGGAAGGTTTTGAACATAACAGGTATACGGTAAAGGTATAAAGATTTAAAATTCATAAAGACCAGTCAAACCTAGGTTGAAACTAGCATGAAACATTTTCCTAACCTTAGAAAAGGATCTTGCAGCTTGTCGAAGGTTTACAGAGCAAAAATTATCAAAATAGGAAAAAATGGAGGAATCTACTACCTATGATCAATCATAGGGAACCCATGATTGATCATAAAGCCATAATCGATCATTGGATTCCTTGATTGATAAGGAAAAAATTCATTCTCATAGAGAATTGGCCCTGCCCCTCCAAGATCGATCATAGGTAGGCCATGATCAATCATGGGTAGGCAAGAC
>JAOXJP010231413.1:0-10633 GCA_025762735.1 Platanus orientalis | reverse complement strand
TGGTTTGTAATGAACTCATTCAAATTTATACTGATTTGTTAACTACAATTAGAATGAGGTCATCTTAGGTTATTCTATAAAATGACTAATGTTATCAAGCACAAATCGGTGCAAATCTGAATGAGTTCATTACAAACTGTCCCATTGTGGCTACAAAAGCCTTGGGAAACTCAAATGAAATGATTACATTACAGGTGGCTGCCAAACGCAGTCTTACTTCTTAATAAGATCCACTAATACTAATCCTACAAGAGGGTGACGAACTGCTCTAGTTGGAGTTGAGTCCTATACCCACTACTAGTTCAATCCTGCTTCATTTACAACTTTGGGACTCTGAGTTGCTGATGAAGTTATTTCTCTTATTGGGAGAAAGAACATCACTTGCTCATTGTTCATAAGGCCTTCCACCTTAATTCCTCCAAGTAGAATGCCTTAAATTTATGTGGAACTTGGTAAATTTCAAGTTGTTCTGATTTCTAATTTTCAACATGTTGCAGTCATTAGGATCAAGAGCTGAAAGCCTCCAGTCATTGAGAAGTTCAGTAGGCCTCCAAGCTGCTGCTGAGCATACAACGATTGAATTGACTGGAAGAGACAGGCCCGGCTTGCTTTCAGAAATCTTTGCAGTTCTTGCAGACCTCAAATGCAATGTCATTGCTGCTGAAGTATGGACCAACAATTCAAGGATGGCATCAGTTGTCTACATTACTGATGAAGCAACAGGATCTCCGATCGATACTCTTGACCGTCTTGCAAAGATCAAACAACTTCTCCTTTTTGTGCTCAAAGGGAATAGAGATAAGCGCAGTGCCAACACTGCTGTCTCTGTGGGTGCAACTCATACTGAAAGGAGGCTTCATCAAATGATGTATGCTGATCGTGATTACAACACAGAGGATGTGGATGTCAGGCCGGCATCCACAAGTGATCGGAGCAAACCCCTTGTGACTGTTGAGAATTGTGCAGATAAGGGGTACACAGTTGTGAACTTGAGGTTCAGGGACCGGCCTAAACTACTCTTTGATGCTGTGTGCACATTAACGGATATGCAATATGTGGTCTTCCATGCAACTGTCATCACAGAAGGACCAGAGGCTTATCAGGTTTTCTTCAATCCCTTATTAATTGGCATTTGTTTATTTTCATCTCTACCCATTTGAGGTAAGGGTTCTCATTGATTATTTAAAAGAGGTGGGGGGATCCAACCTCTTCTATCTGAACTTAATTTTGAATAAACGGCATGTTCTTTCATTTAGATTGAATACCCATTTTGTAATTGAATTAGGGTCTTCCTTGTTCCATCCTTATTGCGTAGATTCTAACAGTTTTGTTCCTTACTCTTAGGAATATTACATCAGACATATGGACGGGTACCCTATTAGTTCTGAAGCAGAGAGGCAACGGCTTATCCATTGCTTGGAGGCAGCTATTCAAAGGCGAACTTCAGAGGTATGGACATGGAAAATATTGATCTACATTCAGTTTTGTTTTAATAGCTTTAAAAACGTGATATTTGTTGAGGTTCTGATGTTCTATATCAATACATGTAATACAGGGAATAAGACTACAACTCTGTAGTGAAGACCGGGTAGGACTTCTATCTGATGTAACCCGAATATTTAGAGAAAATGGCCTTTCAGTCACTCGAGCTGAAGTCACAACCAGGGGGTCAAAAGCTGTGAATGTGTTCTACGTAACTGATGCATCAGGGAATCCAGTCAAGAGTGAAACAATTGATGCAGTGCGGAGTGAGATTGGCCAGACGGTACTCTGCGTGAAAGATGAAATATATTCGAAATCTCGTCCTCAGGAAAGTGGTAGGTTCTCCCTCGGGAACCTCTTTCGATCCAGATCAGAGAAGTTCCTCTATAACTTGGGTTTAATAAGATCTTGCTCTTAAGAGGATTATCAGGTCAATTAAGTGCTGCAATCCAATGAAAATGTGAGTGTGGCTGAGCTTGATGATAAGTTATTTAACATGTAAAGCAGTTCAGTCTCAGTTAATCTTTTTTTTTATTAGTTTTGGGCTTAACATTGCCATCTAATCCCTTAGCAAACTTACATGCAATATACATTTCCCTGTTGCCTCCCTTGGTGATGTAGAACAACACTCACAAGCAGTTTTGTGAGTTACACACAAGAAGGGCAAAAAGCTTTAGTAGGAATCATGAGCCCCAAGATCGGAATTGCGTGAAATTTGGTGAGCTTAAGCGAAATTTTGTGAGGATCAAAACTCAAAGCTTTGCTGTGAACACCGCCACTTTTCACATAAATTCCTTCATTTAGGCCCTCAAATCAATGTTTTTGCTATTTTTAGTAAATTTCCTTCTCGCTATAACTTTCTATTTGGGAGTCAGAATAAGATCCCGTTTGTTCTGGGATGTTTCCTAGTGAAAGCAGTATTTGATTTTGTTAGTAACTTTTTTTTGCTATTTTTGGTAAAATTTACCAAATTAGCCTAATTTCGTGTTTAACACGAATTAGGGTTTCTTTTCTCTATTTAAACCATTGTAGCCTTCAAGGCAGTTCAGTTTTTGATTAATAAAAGTTTTAGAACGAGTTTCTCTTTCTTGGTGAAGTTTAGGGTTTTTTTCCAACAAAAGAGACGACGTGTTCTTCTCCTTGCTATTCCGTTGCGTCAGTTCTTGAGTGTATCTTTATGCAGCTTAATTTTTATATTAGCTTGAAAGGGGTGTGGCATTTTCTAGTGCAACAACCTTGTAAGGTTACAACAATTCGCTAGTTACTGCTGGTTTCCACTTTCTAAATAGTTGTGGTATTATACAAAACCAGGTTGCACATCTATCAAAATATGATTGTTGATTATATGCTTATTATCACAGAAATTTTTTATGTAGAAAGCATGTGTTGATATTTACCACAAAAAAGAAGAAGCATGTGTTGATGGATACAATCCCCAAAGTAGCATGATGACCCAGCCTTCACATGGAGAACTCCAATTCATTTGTGGGTGTAGGTAACTGTAAAACCAATTTTCCAGCATTTGTTCTCTCCCATCTAACTATGCTAGTTTAACTATATTTTGCCACTTAGCTTTGCCTATTAATTAAATGTTGAGTTCTGTTTACTACTTCCATGTATAAAGTTCTCTATATATCAAATCATTTGTCATTATTGGACTTCTACGTCCATTGAGATTCCTTTCTCTGGCTGATCAAGAGGTGCTTTTATTATTGGACCCAGTTGGGTATCTGTGCACGGACAATCATTCAACCTCGTAACCAATAGTCATTCACTCAGGTTTCTGAAAAAAGAGTGTTATGCTTAGCCAGCCTATTGTTAAGTTCTTACCAAAGAGTATTGAAATTGTTGAGACGATGTCTTTAATTCACATGACTCTTGTTGGAAAGTGTCTTGAAGTTACACGTTGGTTTTCGTGTTGAGCCATGCGTAACCCATTAGCTTAGAAATGTGTCAGTCCAAAATGTTTTGGAAAGTAGGGTTTCTTTGGGTCTCTATATATAAGAGATGTTTGTGGCTTTTAGGGTTGCTAGAAGACTGCGGAAGATTGCAGTTGTAGAAGACTTGTGGCAACTTTGGTTTTGTCAAGACTTTGTAGAGAAGTAAAAATGTATTTTGTGTGGAGAGTTCGTAGGTTTTTACCTTTGGTTTTGGAACTCGTTATTGTGCATTTGGTAATCTCTTTGTTCTTCAATTTAGTAAAAGTTCTTGATTTTCTTCGCCCGTGGATGTACGCAGGTTTGCCGAATCACGTTAAATATTATCTTATTTGATTATTCTTTGTTTTTTTTCTGTTTTCTCGCATTGTTTTGTGCATTACATACTTAAATCCGATTTATGTGTTTGTTCCACTATGTTGGTTTGGCACAACAATTGGTATCAGAGCTTCAGGTTAGAACTGCAGATTGAATATTTTTTTCTTTGGAGATTTTGCAATGGTAGCTATAACATTCGAGGTTAAACGGAAAGAGTGGTTTTGGTTGTTCAGAAACACTATTCAAGGTAAAGTAGTTTTGTCTTCTATACTATGTTTAGATATACTCTGTACAAAGTCGTAGCATAAGAAAATGTGTCACATTTGTGTAAGAGGTTTGGTAAATTTGAACAAATGAGGTGGTTTGCTCTATGGTGAGAAGTTTAGGTTTTGTGAGCGTTGTGCTCATGTAAAGCAACACGCAGGTGTTACTTTTGGCCATTCTGTTTTGCCGCATTCATACAAGTAGATTATGGAAGATAGAGATTTAGGTGTTCAGTTGGAAGTGAAGTTTGAATGTGATACTCCTATTTTATTGAGACTTAACGATGCTATTTTAAACCTTATTCAGATTTCGGATGTTTAGCAACATGAAAGTGTGCCCAATTTGGATGTTAGGCCTCTAGTCAAAGTTGGTTTTAAAGATATGGTGGCAGATGCATTTAATGCTAAGGAGTCAACAGATATGTCAACAAAGTCGGGTTTGGTGATTGAGTTCAATGGTGGCTTAGACTTTATTAGTTTGAAAGATAACTAATTATGTACCCTTCGGGGTTTGGTGGAGAAGATGATCTAGGAGTTGTTCAGCTTTTGGTTTGGTGGAATTCAAATCAAGGTGGAGATTTGTTGAAAAGTGTCTTAAAGTTACACAGTAGGTTCTGTGTTGAGCCATGCACAACCCATTATCTTAAAAACGTGTTAGTCCAAAACATTTTGGAAAGTAGGGTTTCTTTTGGTCTCTATATATAAGAGATGTTTGTGGCTTTTAGGGTTGCTAGAAGACTGCGAAAGATTGCAGATGAGGGAGACTTGTGGCAGCTTGGGTTTCGTCAAGACTTTGTAGAGAAGCAAGAACGTATTTTGTGTGAAGAGTTTCCAGGGTTTTACCTTTGGTTCTGAAACTTGCCGTTGTGTATTTTGTAATCTCTTTGTTCTCCTATTTAGTGAAAATTCTTGATCGTCTTCGCCTATGGAAATAGGCAGGTTTGCCAAACCATGTTAAATATTGTCTTGTGTGATTGTTCTTTGTTCTTTTTTGTTTTCTTGCAATGTTTTGTGCATCACATACTTGAATCCGATTTGTATTTTTGTTCCACTATGTTGTTTTGGCACAATAGCTCTTGATGAGAGCCGTGTCTTGGCTTCACACAGAATTACTGAGAGTTCCGTTTTGGATGGTATGTAAGGTTTCGTGGGAACATTCAACGACTTCTTCTCTTGGAATAAAAACAAGGGTTTTTACAAGGAGAGGCAGCCATTACTCATTGTAATCTCTGGTTTTGGTCATAGTGAAATCTCTCTCATCATTTTTGCCCATAGATGAAGGCTTTAAGCTGAACCACATTAAATTGTCTTGTGTTTTGTGTGTTTGTTGTTCACATTAATTTCTTATTCTATTTTTGTTGTGCATAATCCCAAATCTAGGTTTCTGCACAACAAATTGGTATCAGAGCCCTAAGTTTCAATTAGGGTTTTCAACATGGTTGTTAAGGACAAAGTGGAGAAATTCGATGGGCTAAATAGTTTCAGTCTATTATGTGTGAAGATGCATGCGTTGTTGGTTCAATAAGGACTTACCAAAGCTTTGATAAGGAAGGAAAAACTTCATTTGACAATTTTGGAAGATGACAAATAGGAACTCGATCTCAAGGCACTCAGCGCGATTCAATTATGCTTGGTAGATGAGGTGTTCAGAGAGGTTATAATTGAATTGTTTGCGGCTGGGCTATGGTTCAAGTTAGAAAGATTTTACATGACCAAGTCTCCCACAAACATATTGTAATTGAAACATATTGATACTTGGGGATGATAGAATGTATGTTTTTGAAAGCCTATCGAGACGAATTCAATAAAATCATTATGAATTTGAAAAACATTAATATTAAGATTGATGATGGAGAACAAACTATCATTGTTTTGTGCTCTTTATCTGTATTATATGAACAAGTTGTTACGACTTTACGAAAATGATACCATTTACATGGAGGATGTTAAGGCATCCTTGCATTCTAGGGAATTGAGGAAGAATATATTTGGATAAGAGGGTGAGGGGTAGACAGAAGGTCTATTTGTAAGAGGAAAATAAAGGAAAAATGTTTTAGAAGTGATAAAGGTCAGCTTAAGTCCAAGTCTAGAGGAAATGACAAGGTGTAGTGTTTTCATTGTAAGGAATATGACCACATGAAGAGGGATTGTCCTAAATATGTTAACAAAAAAAAGTGTAGGTCCCAATATAACGTTGCAGAGGAGTAGGAGGATTATATTGGAGAGGTTCTCACAGTCTCTAAAGGTATGGACACTTTTTCTCATGATGAGTGGATATTAGATTCAGGTTGTCCTATTTATATATGTTCAAAAAAAAATATATTTTCATACGTTTTAGGAAGAGAAGATAGGTTTTGTTTCTCTTGGTGATAGGTCTAGAGTTAATAATGTCATGAGTGTTAGAACAATGAAAATCAAGATGTCTGATAGAGTAGTTCGTACTTTTGGTGGTTTGGCATATGTCCCAAATATACAAAGGAATTTAAAATCCCTAGGTAGGTTGGATTCCAAGGGTTGCAGGTATTCAGCTGTAGGTGGAACCATGAAAATCACACTTAGTTGTTTTGTCCTAATAAGGGGGAAGAGTGTGGTGATGGTTTGTATCATCTGATGGGGAATACAGTGAGTAATGATATTCCTTTGACTTCGATGAATAACTAGAAACAAGGTGCATGAAATAACAAGTGCTTGTATTTCATAGTTAGAGCAAAGACAGGTGTTACAGGTTTTCAGGTAACAAACAATGGTGATACAGTTCATGTGGTTAGAGATGATGGATCGAGGTCCCTCTCTAATGTTGACTAGGCAAGCTGATTCGGCATAGCTACACATATGCATTGGCCATGTTATGATCGAGTCGAATGGTGTCAAGGTTGAATTGATTCAATGGTATGTGTAGGAGTGGTTCTTCAAGGCCAATGGTTGTTTACGGTGATCTAAAAAATAGAATATGATTCAAGTTGAAAGTGGAGGTGTGTTTCAATTGGCACAAAGTTCACTAAAAATGACAAGTGAAGATTTTCACTAGGTGGTTATAGAATGTGAGTCAAAGTGGAATGTAGTGCACATGTCATAAATTATGTGTCTTGTCAGAGATACAAGTGTTCACAATATCTAGAGTTACCCTTTGGGATTGTGTGGAAAAGATGAGAGTAGAGTTTTCTATACTATATAACCTTGGTAGAATTAAAGCCAAATGGAGATTTGTTGAGACAGTGTCTTTAATTCACACGGCTCTCATTATGAGCCATTTCTTGGCTTCACAACAAATTACCAAGAGTTCCATTTTGGAATGGTAAGTAGGGTTTCATGGGAACATTCAATGACTTCTTCTCTTGGAATAAAAACAAGGGGTTTTAGAAGGAGAAGCAACCGCTGCTTATTGTAATCTCTAGTTAGGTCATAGTAAAATCTCTCTCGCCGTTTTTTCCCATGGATGTAGGCTTTAAACCAAACCACTTTAAATCGTCTTGTGTTTTGTGTGTTTGTTGTTTGCATTAATTTCTTCTTCTATTTTTGCTACGCACGATTCCAAATCTAGGTTTCCGTACAATAGAAATAACAAGCATCTAACTACCGGGTGAGACAAACATATTATAAGTAAAGAAGGCTTTGCAATAATTGGTGCTGAGGATCCAAATGTTGGTTGCTGACATGCTCTGTAACTTAAGACACAAGAGGATGTCAATCTCAGAATCAGATACAAATTGCTTACAAAGTTCTAAACTCCTCTTAGTTACAAAACATATTTCACAACCTAAAATAGCTTAGGGCAAAGTTCCCATCAAGTCCTTTTGAAACGAAGTACGAAAGGTAGTCTTTAATAGTGACTTCTCTAAATCTCAGAGGATTGTCATCTGACAATAACTCCTTGATAGGGCCATAGAGCTCCGTTGATGTGCGATGACTGTTATTAAAGAAGCATGCCACTAATATTCTTAGTCCAATGTAGTTGGCTAGCACTTTGTGCTCAATGCTTTAAAGTTTGTCATCAAAGATACGTTGTATCGAGATAAGGTTATATTCAAAAAAGAAAAGTAAATAAAAGAAGAAAAAATACTAGAATATTTCAAATGAAATGATATATACAATCAACAAGTAATTGCAGTTGTCTTCTATGCTAACACCATTTCGTTGAACCCCCTCAAATTTTGTCTCCAACTTGGACAGTCCTGTTGGTTAGATCCAACTATGGACTTCAGGGTCTGCTTGGATGCAATGTTGGGTTTGGTTGGTCAGGCGTAACAAAGTATTAATGCCTTTCTTGGTTCAATTTTAATTCCTATAAATCAATATTCCCTCAGCCCAGTTAAGCTTATAGGGCATCAATGAATGCAGTAAGCACATTCTTAAATAAGATTATAATTGGGTTAACCAATCCAGCCTCTACAACCCAACCATCAAATTGAGAGGATTAAACACTACAGTTTTGACAGAAGATATAGTGAAACATACCTGGAGAAGATCACCAATATTAACTACTAAGGCACCCAGTGTGGGGGGAACATTATCCCATTGATGTTGATGAAGAACTTGGAGGCCACCAATATGATCTTGGAGAAGAATAGTCAGGAAAGAAGGGTATTTATGTTTGGTAGTACCTTTGTCCTTTCAGGCTCTAGGCATGCTGGATAGGAATGAGAGGTCATCTTAAACATTTCAGCACATTCCATGTCTTTTAGGTAGTTGGGGTTGAGCCCAAGAGCCTCTGATATTAATTCAAAGAGAGTATCTCTCAACTCTTAACATGCTTTATATACTCTGTTGTGATCTCTCTGAAGAACAAGTACATCATACAGTTAAATTCTTCTAAGGGTGACGAATAAATATCATTAAAAGAAGCATGTATGTATGTGTGCAGTTTTTTGATTTTTGTAGTGACAAAACAGCAGAGTGGAACAAAACATGAATCGGATTCAAGTATGCAATGCACAAGAAACAAAATGAAAAAATAGTAAATGGAAAAAAACAATCACACAACACAACGTTTAATGTGGTTCAGCAAGATTGCTTACATCAACAGATGAAGATAATCAAGAACTTCCACTAAAATGGAGAACAAAACGAGTTCCTAAACCCAAAGGCAAAACCTTACAATCCCCAAAAATATGTTCATGCCTCTCATGAAAGAAGTTTCTCATTTCTGCCCCATATATAGTCTCTCGTACTCACAAATTAAACCCTCGTACATCCCACTTATACAATAGCATGCATCCCAAGAAACCCTACAATCCAAGATGGGTCTAACCCCCAAAGTCAAGTAATATATATGTATGTGTGTTGACAAATGGTTGACCATGAAGAGGTATATGTGTAAGTGTGCAGCTCGTCGAGATTCTTTCATTAAAATTCGATTTTGAAATATAAATGAATCGAATGGTGCAAATACCTGCAAATGGTCAGAAATTCTTTAGGCTCTGTAGGATCAGGAACCATAGTGCAATGCAAGGAGTCTCTCCAATTTGCTGCTTTTGACTGATAAAGATCAAAATTGCTATTGAATTTCACTTTCCTTTGGGAATCACGTGAGTAGAAATCTTTCTAAACGTCATTGTCTTGTTCATGAAAATGATGCACCCCTTCAATCATCTCGTCTATAACACATTCAAGAATCGCATGATTTACCACTTGAAAGAAACCCCACTTCTCTTATGCATGTTGCACTCTATCCATAGCTTCGTCACATCGAACAATATCTTCCTCAATACCTTCAAGGTCTATGATCGGAATTTTGTAGTGGGTAGGACCAGAATTTGACTTCTTAGAGATTTCTACTTCGGAATGAATGAAGAACCGAAGGACTTCTAGAATTCATGCATCTACCAGTCCTTGGACACCACATTTTGATTCATCAAAAGCCTTCACTTCTTTTTCTCGGTCATAGTCTAATGTATTTCCGGTTGAAACATCTTTGACATCACCAAAGGCAACCATCTTTCCCTCTTACATGGAAGCAGAGGAAGTTGTTTGTTTTTATACTTGAAATTCTTAGTGAAACTACATGAATTAAGATAGTTTCAATTGATATTTCATATTTGGCTTTATATATAGTAGGACAATCCAACATTGTCTTCTTATTTACACCTAAAACATTCAGCTTGTGATAAGTGGACATAGCTGGCATCAGGTCAAAGCCTTCAAGAGTTTGGACGACTTTAGACTCTTTAGAAGACTGCCACATAGCCCAACAAGAGAGAAAAGTTGAAGCCCAAAAAGAGAGCAAAGTTGAGGAAAGATGGAGACCATCAGATTGAGACATGTGGTAGAGGTAGATCTCCATGATTAGAAGTCTCCAAAACAAGGACAGATGACACAAAGTGAGAGGAAACTTGGAGGAGAAGAATATTCGTGTTGCTATCTAACTACTCATTCCCCAAATCTCATAAATATGAGAAATAAATGTGGGAAAATTGCATAAAATCAGGGAAATTTAGAGCATTAACCGCAACAACAAAAAAATTGGAGGAAAAATAGACGTGTGGGAGCTAGAAGAAAACCACAATGTAGAGAAAAGCCACGATGTAGAGAAAAGTAAATAGAGGGACTGTGTGTAGGGGTGGGCATGGGCCGGGTTGGCCCGAGCTCGGCCCTAGCCCGGCCCTCAAATTGGCCCGAAAAAGCCCGGCCCGAGCT
>JAOXJP010231412.1:0-10633 GCA_025762735.1 Platanus orientalis | reverse complement strand
CACAATGTTCTAGAACCTTCTAGAACTTTCTAGAATATTCTAGGACCTTCTAGAATCTTCTAGATTTCTCTAGATCTCTCTAGAACCTTCCGGATCCTTCTAGATTATTCCGAATTCTTCTAGATATGCTGTCTCAAATTATCTATAATACACTGAATCTACTGATGAGGGTCCTCAAAGCCTCTCATTGTCACACGGGGCGTGACAATAAGCCAGCTTCCCACTTCTCTAAGAATAGCATCAATAACTTCACAACAACCTCTACTTTTGCACTCAAAATTCCTAAGTTTTCTTTCCTTCCAAATGCTCAAATAATTCCTTGGAATAAACAGCTCCAAAATAATCTTCCACAATCGCCAAATCCCCAAGAATTCCATTAGCAAATGGCATCCAATATAGTTTCCAGCATCACTCACATGCGAGACAGATTTGAAAGAAAGTAATTCCAAGCCTCTAAAAACTTGCAATGAAGAAATATGTGGTTTGCGTGTTCACAATCCCTTTTGCATGGCACCCACCAATGAGGAGATAAGGACATAAAGGGTCTCCTTCTTTGTAGCATGTCCATAGTATTTATGCAATTTAAAGCTGCTGTCCATGTAAAATCTTTGACTTTGGGAGGCACAGAAGGTTTCCAAATCCTTTTAAACAGGAAAGGAACGGAAGGAATTTGATCATGCACTAAAGCCAAAAAGAAAGATTTTGAGGAAAACCAACTCAAGGATTCGAATTCTCTTGTCATGAAACAAGTCGGATAAAAAAACTTACTTAAGAAGGGTTGCTAACATATCAACTTCCCAATTAAAGAGGTCCCTAAAGAAATCTAAGTTCCAAGAAAGACCCAATTGAGAAATAGAGATAGCACCCGAAACCAATGCTTCTATGTTTTTTGGAAAGGCAGAATAATTTAGGAAAGAAGAAAGGCTTTTGATGCAGCACACAAGTCAAAGCTACCAACCACAAACTAATTCAACACAAGATTGAAGTAGAGAAGATAGGGAGGCTCTCGGGTAGGCTGTGAGAAGGGGTATAAACAGCAGGTCTTATGGAATTGTATGGGTAAGAACAGGATAGGGTAACTCTAGGATCAATAATTTGGTCAAAACTTGGCACACACACAGTTAAACAGAATCTGTTTTAAGGCTGTCACAGCAAGGGCTAGTGGTCTAACAAGGTTCATGTCAGAGATAAAACACAACAGCTTATAGGCCAGAAATCTGGAGTTGTTAACAAACTGTGTGGAATTCAATGGGAGCTGATTTCAGGGATAGCAGAAGAGTATGCCAGGGCTTTAATCTGATGCCAAACAGAGGTTAATATTGTGTGCCCAGAAACTGGTTCAGAGAAATTTACCACAAAAAAAAGAAACTGGTTCAGAATAGTATATAACAGTGAGAGCTGATGTGTGAGGTTTTCTCAGTAAAACAGAGGTTACTTTCTGGTGTTATGGAACACAGGAACAAAGATTAAAGTGAAGTACTATGGAATAGGTCCGGGACTGAAATCAGATCTAGAATAGGTCTGATTTTAATCATTAACAATCTGAGAAAGTGGGGAAGATGTAGCTGTAGAGTTATAATAACATGGTAGGTAAACTTTCAAATAGGAAACAAAAGAAGATCAATTACTAATCTGGAACAGATAGAGGTGTATTTCCAACATGCAGCAACAATGAATTAAATGGAGATTTTAATCTCAGATCATCAAACAGCATTAAATACCCATTTCCAACACTGCCACATTCTTGGGCTAAAGAGGATTGTTCTTGAAGGAGATTGTCAAAATCTCATCAACTTTCTATTAGGTGATAATCAGTTGTGGCCTTTGGATATTAAAGGCGTTCTTTTTGACGGGTATTAACACTATGTCTCTTTTTTATTTCTGTTCTTTATCTTAGGTGAGAAGGACAGCTAATATGGCTGCTCATGTATTGGCCATTAGCGGTCTTTCTTCTCCCTCTTCTTGGTCCCCCAGCCCACCTTCTTGGATGGAGGATGCTTTGGATGCTGATGTTCGTTTCTCGGTGGTCTTAGGCTCCTTTTAATGAATAGTCTATTTATGAAGAACTGCCATATGGTTAAAAGATTGAAGAAGACTGAATTTCAGGCAGAGGATATTAAAGGGATTCAGGTTTTGACAGCCGCAGGGTCTTAAGTTTCACAAATAAATGGTTTTCTTGTTTGGAAACAATGGAAAAGGCAAGGGGATATAACCACAGGGTTTAGGAGTAGTTCTTGGGTTATCAAAGAAGAAACAAGGGAAAAGTATTGGGGATGAGTCACAAGCCTTAGAACTCAAGAATTCCTCTCAAGCAAGCATGTGAAGGAGTTTCCAGGTGCTTTAATGGTGAAAACAGTAAAACAAAGAGAAAAGAAAGAGGAAGAAGAAGAAATAGAAGATACGTAGCAGTGGGAAAATCTTACCCACGAGCCTTGGAAAGCCCTACTAAGGTTCAGGTTTGGTACAAACCTGAAGAGAAGAACTCCAACTCACTCGTGGAGAACAAACATCAATTTCCTTTATTCATCAAGCATCATCCCTCAATTACAATAAATTCTCCCTATTTAAAGACTCCAAAACCCACTAACTTAAAGTTCCTAAAAAAAAAAGCCTCAAAATTGTGGCCTTCTCTGCTTATGTCGATCAGCCAAGATTTTAAATTATCAACCTTTAACAAAATGGCCCAAAATCAATAATGTAAATGACACTTATGTCCTATAATAATTCATAAAATACTAAATAAAACAGTAAAATTACTCTGAGGAAGACTCAAACAGAAAATAAACTTGTCTTCTTGGTGTAGCATGGGTGTTTCTTCCATGGTCTTCTCATTTGGACGGTGGACCCCACCAAGGCCATGTGTGGGTCCCACCTAGCTCTAATGCCCGCATTAGCTTTGGTGCCCCCACCAAAAATCCTTCCAAAATTTAATGGACCAACCATCACCAATGAACATGAGGTGAGAAAAAAGCAAGGAGCTATATCATGTTTTTCCATAGTAAGGACATAGATAGGTTAATAGATGGCGTGACATCCCAACCGTTCCTATTTAAGCCATAATCACTGAGAATTGTGGAATTCCTTACACTTTCCCTTTCTGTTGAAAACTGCCAAAGCTATTTCCCCAATAATGCCAAATTTAATTTTTTGATGTGACCTAATCCCAAATCTCCCCTAACCTTTGTCTTGCATACAACCGACCATCTCACCAAATGATCCTTCTTCTTTCCCTTTCTGTTGAAAACTGCCAAAGCTATTTCCCCGATAATGCCAAATTTATTTCCTTGATGTGACCTAATCCCAAATCTCCCCTAAAATTTATCTTGCATACAACCGACCATCTCACCAAATGATCATGTTTCTCATTTCCTCCTTCGCAAAGGAAATCCGTCTGACCTTTCTCCAAAAGTTGAATAATCCCACCGGACATCTTGAACAATGACATATAATACACTGGCACATTCAACAAAGCAGCTTTAATCAAAGTTATTCTCCCACCCAGAGAAATATATGACTTCCTCCAACACGCCATCTTTTTATACACCCTTTCCACTACCGAATCCCAGAAAGAAGTAGATTTAGGATGACCTCCCATGGGAAAACCCAAATTACTTTAGAGACCAAGAATGTTTATTGCACCCAAAAATACCAACAAACCTATCCATTTTCATATCGCTAGTACCAATACCCTCCATGCCTGATTTGGATAAGTTTACTTTAAGACTCGAAATGGTTTCAAATATCAACAATATATTCTTCAATTATAATACTTACCCCTCCTCTGCTTTAATGAAACAAATTGTCTCATCTGCAAACTACAAGTGGGATATAGAAAAACCATCTCTCCCAGTCATAAAACCTTCAATCACGGATCCAAAAATGTCTTTGGCCATCAAAGCACTAAAGATATCTGCAACAAAAGTAAACAAGAAGGGGGATAGGGGATCACCCTAACTCAGACCCTAGGAAGAAGCAAAAAATCCTTTAGAAGTACCATTGATGCAAGCATAAATAAGAGGTTGATGTATGTGCCACCCCACACAAGAACCAAGTACAAGATGTATGTATAACATGGGTTAGTTTAAGTGTTTTAGGGGTGGGACAAGTTTGTAATAAGGCCTTTTGTGTGCCAAGGGTAGTTTAGGTTTTTATTATTGCATGGGTCTTTATGTAATAAGCTAAAAAGCCAATGGCAAAGTGGGGAGTTTTGGCTGTTGGTTGACAACTACTGTTTTGTCCTTTTGTGGGCTTTTAAAGTCAACAAATGGGCCTTATAAGTAAGTAGTTAACACCCCTCTTTGGTACAAAGTTTTAGTAGTTTATATTTTAGGAAATTTAGTTATTTAGAAGTCTTAAGAGTTTAAGAAAGTTTGGTTAGCAAGTCCCTTAGGTTTTTAGAAGTTTATAAATTCAGCAAGTATCTAAATTTTGAATCATGTAAGCCTATTAAAGAAGCAACCCCATTGAATCAATAGAATTGAATATGAATTTAAGTTT
Source organism: Platanus orientalis (assembly GCA_025762735.1). NCBI lineage: Eukaryota > Viridiplantae > Streptophyta > Magnoliopsida > Proteales > Platanaceae > Platanus > Platanus orientalis. The sequence goes on along the minus strand of JAOXJP010231412.1, from coordinate 6,136 downwards.
TGAAATTGGGTCTTGCCCTTGGGTGTTGTATCCCATCCTATACCTCTCCACTTCTAGAATTGTAACCATGGGCTTCTCTTCTATCCCCTCGTCTTCCTTCTATCTTGTGTTGAAGCCATTGGCTCCCCTAGGACTTACCCTAGCTCATCCCCTTCTTTTATTCTTCTTCTTCTTCTTCTTCTTCTACCTTCCTCCAACATCACTCTTTATCCTCCTTACAATCATATCTCCTATTCTTAAAGAATCAAGTGCTGAAATTTATAAATCTAAAGAACTACAAGGTTTTACATCAGGAGTTTCAAGAAATTACTAAAACCCCAAATCGCAAGCATCAAAAGAGATTTCCTCCTCTGTTTTCTACAAGTTTTATTCTTCATCTTTTAATACTTTTGATGCTAGAAATTCTCTCCTGTGATATCTATTTATAGGAACTAGTTTAAACACCACCCATAAATGTATTAGAATTTTTGGGACTCAATTTTAGGATCATGAACAGTAAAAATTGCCCCCTATAAAGTCACCTTCTTTCTGATTTTATTTTAGGTTTTTATTCCCCAACGTGTCCCCTTCTAAACCACTGAATTCCCCCCTTGAAGCTCTTAGTCTTCGTCAACTTCTAGTCAAAGATTCCCTCACTGTTTTATGTTCTTTGCCCAAACACTACTGACTGGTAAAACAGCACTTTTATGTACTTATACTTGTCAGAATTGCCTTAACTTTGGTATGGAGATCCCTTTTAGGACCATCTATACACTTGTAAATTTTGAGAAATTTCTGATACATTAGTAGGGGTATTTTCGTGATTTCGTGGGTTCTGCCCAGGAATCCAAGAAACCCTAAACCAACCCCTTTTTCCTCTTGTTTTCCCCTCATTTCTATTCTATATTATTTATTGTGTTAATTTTTCTTGTTCCTTAAAGTTTGTGAATATTTGGGTGTGCCTATCACTAGTTCTTGGTTTACTCTAAATCTGTCTTAAGCTTCCGCATCTTTTAATTGGGCATCCATTAGCAAGATATACAAGCCTAAGGTGGTCATATCAGTTTGGCACCAAAACTAGACATATCCAGCATTGAATTTGGTATCAGAGCCAGGTTACCAGTTTGTTCCATTCCAGCTGAGTTCATGAGAATCAGTAAGTTCTATGGCACATATTTTTTTGGGATTCAAGTGAAAATCATCCAGTGAGTTTTGATTATTATCAAGAGTTGTCGCAGACTTATGACAAGGAAGAAGTGAAGTTTGAGCTTGACAATGTGTTGGATGTCATATCAATTTTTAAGTGGAAAGATGAGTATAACCTTAGTCTTGACAAAAGGATGCGGTTATATTTGATACTAAGTTTGTGCTCCTAATTCATAGACTGAGTTTGAAGTGCAGGTGCCAGATAAAAGATATGAAAAATTTTATGATTATTTCGTAATGAAATATTTGACAAGACAGAAAAGTGAGCACACACTGCAAAACCACCTAAAGCTTGTGACATGCCTAGTGAAGCCACTTCAATAGTTGAGTATAATGCATCCCACATTAAACCATATGATGAGCATCCATTCCAAGTAGAAGCTACTCAAGAAGAAGATTCCTTCGTCAATGATGAAATCTCTTAGGATGATTATCCAGTACCTCCTCCATCTGATGTCGAGACTGAAGCCAAAACGAAGCAAAGGTCAACAATGTGGCACAGCAAGACCACCTTCCAAGAAGAACAAGGAAAAGACCCAAGAAACATGCAAAGCCTCGATATTACATCCTCCACCTCACTACCACTATTGCGGACTCCTAAAAGTATCTTCACAAGGATTTGTGATAGACTTGAGACTTTTCATTTTGATGGCAAATTTCTCCCCAGCCTGGGAGAATGATGTAGACATAACTAAGAGGTTGATGTATGTGCCACCCCACAAGAGAACTAAGTACAAAATGAATGTGCAACATGAGTTAGTTTAAGTGTTTTAGGGGTGCGACAATTTTGTAATAAGGCCTTTTACGCCAAGGGTAGTTTAGGTTTTTATTATTGCTTGGGTCTTAATGTAATATGCTAAAAGCCAAGGGTAATGTGGAGAATTTTGTATGTTGGCTGACAGCTACTGTTTTGTCCTTTTGTGGGCTTCTAAAGTCAACAAGTGGGCCCTACAAGTAGGTGGTAGACAACCCATCTTCGGTACCAAGTTTTAGTAGTTTAAATTTTAGGAAAGTTGGTTATTTAGAAGTCTTAAGAGTTTGGGAAAGTTTGGTTAGCAAGTCTCTTAGGTTTTTAGAAATTTCTAAATTTAGCAAATATATAAATTTTGAATCATGTAAGTCTATTTAAGAGGTACCCCCTTTGACCCAATAGAGTTGAGTATGAATTATGTTTTGAAATTGGGTTTTGTCCCTTGGCTGTTGTATCCCATCCTATCCCCTCGTATCTTCTAGGGTTGTAGCCATGGGCTCCCCTTCTATCCCCTATTCTTCTTCTTCCTTCTCTCTTGGGATGCAATCATTGGCTCACCTAGGGTTTACCCTAGCTCATCCCCTTCTTTTATTCTTCTTCTTCTCCTTATACCTTCCTCCATCCCAATCTTCATCCTCTTTGCTGCCATATATCCTATTCTCAAAGAATCAATTGCTGAAATTCATAAATCTGAAGAACTACAAGGTTTTTACAACGGGAGTTTCAAAAGCATACTAAAACCCCAAATCAGAGGCATCAAAAGAGGTTTTCCTCCTCTGTTTTCTACAAGTTTTATTCTTCATCTTTTGTTGCTGGAAAATCCCTTAAAATTCTGTCCTCTGATATTTGTTTATAGGCAACAGTTTAAACACCATCTATACATGTATTAGAATTTTTTGGGTTCAATTTTAGGTTCATGAATACTGAAAATCGCCCCCCCCCCATAAAGTCACCTTCTTTCTGAATTCATTTTAAAGTTTTATTCCCCTTTGTGTCCCCTTCTAAACCACCAAACTCCCCTTGAATCCCTTCAGTCTTCATCAACTTCTAGTCAAAGATTCCCTCACTGTTTTATGTTTTTTCCTTAAAGAAACACTGTTCACTGGTAAAACAACACTTTTGTGTACTTATACTCATCTGAATTACCTCAAATTTGGTATAGAGATCCCTCTTAGGACCATCTAAACACCTATAGATTTTGAGAAATTTTTTATGCGCCACCATGGAAATTTTGGTAATTTTGTGGGCTCTACCCAAAAATTCCAAAACCCTAAAACAGCCCCTTCTCCTCTTGTTTTCCCCTCTTTTCTATTCTAATTCTCTTTTCATTGTGTGTTAATTTTTCTTGTTCCTTAAAGTTCATGAATATTTGGGTGTGTCTCTCACTAGTTCTTGGTTTTCTTTAAATCTCTCCTAAGGTTCCACATCTTTTAATTAAGACTCCATTAGCAAGATATATCAGTTTAGCACCGAAACTTGTCATACCCTACATCAGCCATTAAGCATAATGCAAAAATGAGGATGATCCAAGGATCCCAATATCCATTTTATCCATGAGACTCTGAAACCTTTTTTTAAGACCCACCGAAGAAACTCCCAATCCACCTGTCATAAGCTTTTTCCAAATCAATTTTACCCCGTCGTCTTTGATTTTCTTCTTCCATCAACACATTCATTAGCAATAAAGATGTCAAACGCTCCTTGGGTATTAGAAACCACTTTGTCCATAACTTTTCTGATGTAGGATATAAGCCCTGATACCAAAATTGATGCAAGATGTTCCCAAGGACCTCAAATAATTGTCTAAGATTAAAGTGCGGAAGCAAATATTAAGAATTAAGAGTGAAACTCACTCAAGTAACCATGAAAATTTAGAAAAACAATGAATGTAATATTAGAAAAGAATTAGAAGAAGTTAAGGCAGAAAATGAGAAGAAAATAGAGAGAAAACACCAAAAAGGGCAATTTTATAATTTTGGAGATAGTCCAAAAATTACTAAAATACCCTTCTAATGCATCAAAAATTCCACAATTTCTAGGGTAAGTTCTGATGTGTACCAACCTACCAAGGTTCTACAGTTCAAATTTCATGAGATTTGAAGTTTTAATTTGTCAAATCATGAAATTTCAAAAAACCAAAGATTCTTGAATGGAGGTTTTAGCCAAAACAATAGGGAATCTTTAAGTTTTAAGAGGGAAGGAAGAAGGGAATCAGTAGGGAAAGTTGGAGCTTTGTAGGGGATCAAACCCACAAAGAAAGATGATAAGGTAGGGGGATTAGAGAGGTGCGGTTTTAAGAGTAGGTAAACCAAGAAAATTTCAGCAAAACATACCTTGTTAATGGAGTCCAGCACTTTAATCCTTCAATGTTGATGAGTTTCCAGCAAGGAGAGGAGAACTAGAAGAAGAAGTATGTAAAAGAGGGAATAAGAAGTAGAAGAGGAAGAAAAGAAGGAAATTAGAGAAGGGAGAGATAGGGGAGCCACTAGGGGTATCAACCCTAGAGGGAAAGGAAAAAACATGGCCCATGGCCAACCTTGGGAAACCACCCAGACATTCAAACAACTTCTTATAATTCTTCACTGAAAAATTATGAGAGGGGATGCCTTTACATAGGTTTACAACCTCAACAAATTAGAAAGTTTCTAAAACTAGAAACTTCTAAAAATCCTAAACTTGCTAGTCAAGTATTTCCTAAACACTAAACTTTTTAAAACTTAGACTTTCTAAAAAAAAACTAACTTGCTAAAATTTAAAACCTCTAAAAACATTATTCATGCAATTCTTTGATATGCCTTTGGTAATTTAATCATAACTTTCCCAAATCACCTTGGATTTGTGTAATCTTGGTCTTCTTAGAAAGGTAACTGAATAACCTCTATAATGACACCAAATCAAGCCTAAAGGGCAAGTTTTGACCTTATAAAACTTGGGCTAAAAGTTACGTGATCACTCTAAAAAAACCAACAAAACCTTGGCACTATTGGCACTCTTCGAATCATTGGACTTTGGACCCTTCGAATCATTGAACATTGGACTTATGGAATTCTGACCTCCGTGTTGAACTTGTATTGGACTTTGACTTTCGTGTTGAATCACTTTATTTGGACTTTGACCTTCGTATTGTACTCCGCATTGAATTCCGAATAGTGATGTCAATGTTCTTTATTGAATTCAGGACTTTGTATTGGACTCTTCGATTAGATCATGCCTTAAGAACATTGACTATCTCTCATAGATTACGATACTAAATGTGCTTAGTTTGAAGTATTGACATTGGTTGATATTTGTTTACCATTCAGCTCTATACTAGTATGATATCATTGTTATTTCGTCTTTGTTTACTTTCGCACTGACTTTTGACATGCTAGTACTTGAACATATATTCTTACTTCATATTACTTATATTCAGTATAACTGCCTATAAGTTGGGACTAATTCAGCTTTTCTGTTTTTCAGACTGACATTAGCCACAGGTTACACCGTTGAAGCTTTGTTTCAAGGATTTGGTACTTTTGTAGTAGTCCAAGCTTTGGATATTCATTGGACTTCATGTTTAAACCATTGTTACACTTGAGAGATTATATGTACTTTCCCTTGGTTTTATGGTTCGGATGATAGGGCACCCCACTTATGTAGTTAGTTGAATGGTACAGTATATTGATTTACTTTGGAGATTATAGTATCATTTCCGCTACACTATTATCGACACAATTGTGTTATGTGATACTTCCACTGCTATACTTAAAATTGTTATAGATTACAGAATATTAAATTGCTCCCACTACCATGTGAACTTCAACTATGGATTATAAGTTAAATGAACAATGTAATTAAAGGTATTGTTATGAGACCATGACTAAAATGGAAGGCTTTATGTGACGTGGATTATGGATTGAATCAATATAACAATCCGAATCTAGGGCACAGACAAATCTTATCCGAGTCTGGGTTCGGAGGCATTACAAATAGACTTGATATCAAAAGTTGATGTAGGGTATTGCCAAATATCTCAAGATCACCAAATTATAAAGGTGGAAGCAATAATACAAATAAAGGAGGCAAAATTTGAATTTTAAAATACACCCAACTAACCAAAATTGCTTAGACTGGCAAAATATAATAAAGGAAAGAGTGTTAGAAGAGTTTATGAAAGAAAATGGGAAGTAAAAAGAAAGAAAGAATTCAAAAGGGCAATTT
>JAOXJP010231411.1:0-24624 GCA_025762735.1 Platanus orientalis | reverse complement strand
TAGGGTGTACCAAGCTATCGGGTATGGGTTGGATGGGTTCCAAGAAGATCAAATCTGAAGTGAAACAAGGGTATAACCAAGTTTTATTTAGGGTCTTTCAGCAGGGTGGTTATAAGGTTAGACTGGTGCATAACCATGGATGATTTGGACAGAATATGGACCTAAAATAGTGAGTAAATGAAGGGTTTATGGGGTGAAGTTACTGCAGGACAAGGATCATTTGGGCAGAATAAAAGACTAGAACAACAGGCTACTTTAGATAAGTTTATGGTTGAAATAGATACTGTTCTAGTAGCCAAACAGAATTTGGCAGCAAGCCGTATAGGGATATAACACAGATGTGGATGGCTAACTGGTTCAGAACATGGTTCAAACTGTAAGAGGGCAATGGAGTTTGAACAGTTATGGTATGGGATAAAACAACAGAGTAACTCTGGATTTTGGGGGAGTTGGGATAGGACAGACACAGGCTGGTTGGGGACAGCTATGGGAATGGAATAGCAGGGGCTGCATGCTGGACAGATCCAGATCAGAGGAGCAAAATGGAACTGAATAAGATACCTGATAGGGGTATTTAAACAAGGTAATAATGTCTGGTTAAGGACTGAAATTCCGGGAGTAAACAGGGTTTTATAAGGTAATAACAGGGCTGTGTGCTCACGGGTCTGTACTGAAAACAGGAAAGGTCTGATGTGGATCGTGTGTTCAAATCACAGGCTGAAAACAGAGGTTATTTAAGGTCTGTTTTTGTTTTGGAACTTAACTCAGCTGTTCTGGGCTGAGATTAGAGAACTAAAGATGGGCCAAGTCTGGGGTTTTGAAAGGGATAAATTTATGGATAACAGAAAGTAAAACCGTGGGTATTCAGTGACTGAAATAAGGGTAATAATGGCTGTGTTCAGGTCTGAACAGAATAGAATTGCTGTTCTGTAATTGCTGCAGGATTTGGGATTAAGGGGTTGTGAGTTTCAGTCCAAAAGAAACACAGAAAGGGGTTTGGTTTAGGAGCTGTAGGGTTCTAGGCTGAGGGGGATTTGATTTTCCAATCTAAAACAACAAGAGAAGTATTGCTACAGGTAACCGCAGGCTGTAAACCATGGTTTTCCACAAGGGAAACAGCAAGGAATCTGTAGCAGGTATCTTGCAGACTTATGGGCTCAGGAGATCATTCCAGATTGGTTCTTTGATCGAGTAAACAGTAGGGAAACAAAGAAGAAGAAGAAGGAGAAAGAAAGAAGAAAACAAGAAAAGAAATTATCTGGTTTTGAAGAGGAAGACCGTACCTCTCAAAGCCAGCTTTAAGCATCCCACTTAAGAGTTCATGGCATCCCACCATGAAAACACCCAATCATGGGTAGAGACTTGCAGCCAAATTGTTGCAAGAAAACCATAATTTTTTTTATTAATCCATCACAACCATTAGACCAAAAACAAAAGAAAAAAGAGACTCCTAAATTTGAAACCTAAGCTTAAGGTGACTCTTGCTATTATAAGAGATATAAAAGGACTTTCTAAAAAATATAAGAGCAAAAATTAGCTCAAAACGTGGGCACTACCTAAGCTGTCGATCAACACTTATTTGAATAGAATATGTGCTGTCAAAAACAAAAACTACATTGCCACCTATGTCATAACAATATTAATTCATAAAATATTAACTAAAACCATGAAATAACTCTTAACTAAAACTCTAATCAGCTACTTGAGCTCCAATTAATGTAGCAAGGGTACTCCTCCATGTGTCTTCTCGTGTTTCACCATGTGTGGAGCCCACCAAACCCCACATCGGTCCCATTTGGCCTTCAATATACACTTGAAGTATTTGGTGTGATCTGGTTAGGGTTTGGATGCAAGCAAGAGTAAGAGAAAGAAGAAAAAGAAGAAAGAGAGAGAGAAGAAAGAATTGAGAAGAATTGTATGTTAGCGTAGATTACCGTAAACACACATTAAACTTATATATATATCTATACATTATGTATATGGTATGTGTGCAATACATGAGTGACACAAATACCCTTAATGCACTTCTATGTTCCCCCTTAAGCTGGGGAATAGATATCTCTCATTCCCAGCTTGCCAACAACATCAATAAACCTTGTGCCAGATAATCCTTTTGTTAGAACATTTGCTAGTTGATCACTTGTCTTTACGAAGGGAGTGCAAATATATCCACGCTGCAGTTGCTCCTTGATAAAATGATGATCCACCTTAATATGTTTCGTTCTATCATGCTGCTTCTGGATTGTGTGCAATGTTTATAGCAGCCTTGTTGTCACAATATAAGGCCATGGGACGAGATACAGGGAAGCCAATAGCATTTTTAGCCACAATAATTTACAAACACCATGTGCCATAACTCTGAATTCTGCCTCTGCATTAGATGTGACCACTACAACTTGTTTCTTACTCCAGGTAACCAAATTGACTCCCACAAAGGTGCAATAGCTTGAAGTAGAATGGCGATCAGTAATGGAGCCTACCCAATCTGCATCAATGTAAGCTTTCACCCTTCGATGTCTATGAGAAGAATAAAAGACTTCTTTCCCTGGGTAACCCTTGAGATATCTGAGAATCTGATAGGTAGCCTCCATGTGAGCAAGAGTAGGAGCATGCATAAATTGACTGATAACACTAACTGCATAAGTAATGTCCGGTCTAGTCAATGATAGATATATGAGGCGCCCCACTAGTCGTTGGTATCTCTCTGCATTAATTAAAGGATAATCTTGATCTTCTTTCAACCTGTGATTAGGATCAATGAGAATAATTGTTGGTTTGCAACCAAGCATTCTAGTCCCATTCAAGAGGTCCAACACATACTTACTTTGGGATAAGAAAACTCCTCCTTTTGATCTTGCAACTTCAATACCCAAAAAAATACTTGAGCTGCCCCAAATCTTTAATTTCAAACTCCTTAGCTAATTGTGTCTTTAATAGTTTCACCTTAGACTTATCATTACCGGTGACAACTATGTCATCAACGTAGACAATCAAAGCTATAAGCTTCCTTTATTTGTGTTTAACAAACAAGGTGTGATCACTCTGATACTGGGTGTACCCATACTTTACCATAGTAAGTCTGAATCTTTCAAACCAAGCCATGGGTGATTGTTTTCGACTGTATAATGCCTTCTTCAGTCGACAAACTTTTCCTTTCCCTTTAAAAAATCGAAAACCAGGAGGTTGCATAAAAACTTCTTCTAAATCTTCATTTAAGAAAACATTTTTTACATTGAACTAGTATAGGGGTCATCTCTGTGTGACAGTAAAAGAAATAAACACTCAACATAATTCATCTTGACCACAAGTGCAAATGTTTTCTAATAGTCAATACCATACTGTAATCCTTTGCAATAAGTCTGGCCTTATACCTTTCTATGGTACCATTAGCTTTGTATTTAACAATGAACACCCACTTACAACCAACTGGTTCTTTTACTTGAGGAAGATCAACCATTTCCCAAATATGATTTTTCTCGAGGGCTCTCATCTCCTCCTCCATTGCAGCTTTCCAGTGAGGTTGTGAAGGAGCTCTGATACACTACAATGTATAGATTCTGAAGACAAAACAGAGGAAAAACTACGAAAATATGGAGACAAGTGGTTTAGTGAAAACAAAGTTAGAGATAGGATGTTGGGTATAAGACCTCACACCTTTGCGAATAACAATAGGAATATTAGAATCATCAAGTAAAAGAATTGAAGGAGAGACACTCGAAGGGGAAACAATACCTGATTCAGGAGAAGGATCTAAAGAGGCCTCTTGACTAGGAGCTTGAGATGGCAGCTTATCCTTTTTCTATTGCTTTTCTGTCCTTGAGTACACCTTCAACTCTTTCTCCCCTGTCACCAACATCATTAGGACCGCCACCATAATAAAAAAAGTATGAAGAAATAAAAACATGCTGGGGAGACCAAGAAGACATCTCTTCTCCACCAATATTCCCTCCCTGAAGAGAAGTCTTCTAGGTATAAAATAAAAGGGTGTCCTAAAAAAAGTGACATCCTTAGACACAAGACGCCTCCTAGTACTAGGATGATAGCATTTATACCCCTTTTGAGTTGCAGCATATCCAAGGAAGTTGCGCTTAAGTGCTTTGGGTTCTAATTTATATGATCAGATTTAAGGATATGAACAAAGTATATGTATCCAAAGGTATTAGAAATAAGAGGAAACAGAGCTAAAGAAGGTGAAAGAAGTTTAAGGGGAGTTTTAAATAACTTGAGAGGGCATACAAGTCATTAAGAAAACTGTAGTTTGTAAAGCCTCAGACAAGAAAGTCTTTGGAACATTCATGGTAAACATGAGTGCTCTCGTGGTTTCAAGCAAGTGACGATTTTTTCTTTCAACTACACTATTTTGTTTAGGTGTGCCAGGACATATGAGGCAACATGCATGTAGGTTGGTGTGTGTGTGTGTGCATAGGAGATAAGAATAAAATTGACATAGTAATAAAGAAAGATAAACAAGATTCTTACTTGCACATTCAAGCACTAGTTCAAGTGATTCTTAAGTTTAATTCAATATGCATGTTAAGAATTAGGGAATACAAAGCAACGGACAATATTAAACCCAAACAATATGATTATAATATTGATTAACTTAGAGATTATCAAGATGTTAGGTTGTTGTCTAAAATTTCAGAACATAGTAAAGTGTTTAAAGTTGATAAAAAAGACGTGAGGAAAGTGGGGGGAAACAATATGGGTAAGGGAAAACTGGTGGGGGATCAAATAGGCAATGATTAGAAAGGCTTAATGATAACAAATATCATGTTCAAACATGGAATTTTATGTCTTAAATGGTAATCCCATCAGCCATTACCAAAATCACATAACCACCAAGAACAACCACCATAGGATTCAAAAGAGACAATTAAGGAGGCACATAAATACCTTATATATGCTGGCAATCATCTGTATGAGACTTCTAGGTGATGATCGGAAGTGAAACCATGAGAAAACTGATCAAGTACTTGAACTTTGGAGCAACTGAAAGTCACAGGCTTTGCATAGGCCTTGCCGCCAGCCTCTAAAAGACTTGGATGATATGGACTGATTCCCAAGAGTTTTGGGGATGATTCCTATACCTGTAGTGTCGTCCTAGGGTTGGAATAACCCTACCAAAAGTGTTTGCTTAAACTCCTATAAATTAGGAGTAGGGAGCTGATCTCCCACGAAACCTAGAGGGCGTGATTTTAACGCCTCCTGGTGATAAGAATGGTTGTATCTCGATCAGGTGGGGCCCTATGGGATGGGTCCCACCACCTCTTGGATCGCCTATGGGTTCCTAACAATCAGAGTAGAGCTCGAATCTTCAATCCCTAGATTGAAGGAGCTGTGCCCAATCTCGTGTGGGGACTTTTATGGGTTCTTCACGCCGGTAGCATTGTAGTTCTTCAAACAAAATCTTCAAACTGTCTTTGCTAATGCAGGAACTCCATCACATGGGTTCGTTTCACCCTTATGAGGCTCTTAGATTACTTGTAGGTTCAAAAACTTTGAATAAGATGATGTATTGGTGGATCTCTTATAGTTCAATCAAAATCAACATAGTAAAAATTATCAAAAAGACTTGTAAATAAGAGAAAAACAGGAGGAAGAAGAAACCTTTAACCCAAGGGGAAGGGAGTGGCCTCTGTTGACAGTAAATTAACCAACTCTCCTAGAACCCTAAGGCGTCAACATGGTATCAAAGTAGGTTTGGTCGTGAGTTCAAATCCCGGTGGAAGTATTTTCCTGGATGTAGTGTTGTGTGCGTGTGTACGCATTGTGAGGACCTATGCCTAGCTCCCCAAGTGTATTCCCAGGAGAGAACAACGTTCCTCTTGAGGGGGGGTGTTGAAGTATATTAATTTGTGTATCTCCTAACGCCTTAAGGTTCTGGGAGAGTTGGTTAATTTACTGTCAACAGCCTCCACCACTAGCGTTAAACTAGGGGAGAGCTTATATCCATTCCAGGGTTTTGAGTTTTTTCAACCTATAACAAGGAATAGAGAGAAGAAAACATGTCGACTAAGGTTTTTTTTTTAATTCCAATTTCAGTCCTGTGCAAAGGCCTAGTCATGGGCTCTTATAGAGAGTCCCACAACTAGGTTTAAACATAAAATAGAAATCTCTATCTTATTACAAAATAACCCTCTCAAAAAATAGCAAAAAACTCCCTAATAAATTTTAATGACAAAAATACCCTCAATACATGTGACATGAAAATAAAAGACATAAAAAAATAAAAAAATAATCTAATGGAACCAAAACATGGGCGTAACCCTCCTGCGCCACTTCTGATAGACTTGGAATTCTCTCTTGGACCTGATATCCTCATTAACATATAGTCTGGTGAACAATACCAGACTCATAAAAGAAAGAATAAAGACCACTAGATAGATACTCTCCCCTATTATCTAAACAAAATGTACAGATTTTTGCATCAAACTGTGTGGAGACCATATGAACAAATGACTTAACAGCAAAGAAGACATCACTTTTTGTTTTAATAAATATACCCACCTAGTTCTACTATAGCCATCAACAAATGTAACAAAGTAACGAAAACCAACCAGAGACACTGTAGGGGAAGGACCTCCAAACATCAGAATGCACAGTATTAAAATGAATCAAACTTCTTTTATTACTAATGGGGTAAACAGTGGGACAATGTTTCGCAAGTTCACAATGTAACTGAGAAGAACGAAATAACTAATGAAACATTTTCTTAAGTAAAGCAAAGGAAAGACAACCTAATCTGTTGTGCCATTGTACTAATTCTTCGGTATCTCTCTTGTCGAACTTCGCATCAAAGTAGACACTTCCTGGACTGGTGAAACAACTGGAGATGAAGTATCCAACAAGTACAAGTCGTCTCTCTCAAACCCCCGGCCAATCATCCTCCTTGTCTCCAAATCCTGAAAAAACACAATGGGAGGGAAGAAAGGTAACATTGCAGTTAAGAAATTTTGTGATGTGACTAATAGACGAAAGATTGAAAGAAAAATTGGGGACATGAAAAACAGTGGATAAATGCATGGGAGGACTAGCAATGATGTCTCCTTTACCAACAATGGAGGAATAATTTCCGTCAGCAAGACAAATCTTATCCCTCCCTGAATACACATGATAAGTAGAAAATAAATATAACATATCAGTCATGTAATGAGACACTCCAAAATCTATGACCTAGGAGTTGGAAGGAGCAGAAAGAGACTCATTAAGAGTAGATGCAGATGTACCTGAATGAACAAATGTAGAGGTGGAGGTTATAGGAGGGCGATCTAAAGAGGCCACAAATCGGCAAAATGTCTTAACCTCTTCACGAGACAAGGTCCCATTAGATGTAGAAGTAGGAGTAGGAGCATGAGGTGCAGATGGATTTGAGGAAGGCACTGAAGTGGCTAAATGAGCACTGGAGCTGCTATTATCAAAACGACCTCCACCTTTTCCCCTAGGAAAAGAATGATCCTAGGAGTCTGGAGGACGACCATGAAGATCCTAACATGTATCTTTGGTGTGTCTACTATGCTCACGATGTTCACATTTCACTTTGCCATAGTCATCAGGAACAATGTCAAATCTATCATCTCAATCACGACCATTGCCCCCGTGACCACCTCGCTGGGAAGATGAAACCAGGGCTAATCGCTCTATCTATGAGGGTTGAGTCATCGTACATCGTCTCTTTTCGTCACGGTTGAGATAAGCATACACTTCATTTAAGGATGAAAGGGGATCCTTGCTAAAAATGTTAACTTGCAATTGTTCGTACTCTGGATTCAGATCAACCAACAACTTATAAATCCGGAACTCCTCAACATGTCGGGCATAGACAATAATATCTTCCTTACATTTAGGCCTAAATGTAAGGTAATGCTCTATCTCTTCCCACATTTTTTTGAGAGAATAATAGTATGTTGCTAAGGGAAGATCTCCTTGATGTATTTGAGAAATACTTTTTTTTTTTCAGTTCATACACCTTTGCAGTATTACCCATTTTTGAATAAGTTTCGGCAGCGAAATCCCAAATCTACTTTGCAGTCTTAAGAAGCAAATAGTAACGACTTATCTCTGGCTTTATAGAGTGTAGAAGCCAAGACAAGACAATGGCGTTCTCAGTTTTCCACTTTCAATACTTCAGATTAGTAACACTTGGAATAACCATATCATCAAGTATACATGCTTCTTTGTCCTTGCCACTAATATAGAGAAGTGTTGAATGAGACCAGGCCAAATAGTTTGTCTCATCGAACTTTACTGTTGTAATCAACGCATTAGGGACTTCAAAAGAGTTGTTGCCACCGCTAGTATCAACACCCCTTGAAGTATTAGAAGTTTCACTTTTTTCAGACATTTTACCCGGCACAACCACTTGACAAGTACTATTCCAATAACTACCACCCAAATATAGGTTTACACTGCCTGTGGGTTCACTCCAACACACAAACACTGGTCAAAACAATCTGTGAGATCACGCACCACAAAATACAAGGCTTGACAGCCTTCAACGATGAGTCTGGGAACCCAAATCAGCACCGGAACACCTTCGAAGGGCCAATCAACACACCCAACATACTCGAAGAATCACCAACAAGCATCAAACCAGGTTTCAACATTATCCGAAATATAAAAGTATTTTTTTGGATTAAAAAATCACCAAAAAATGTGAAAAATAGCATCAAGCGTCAATAGTGGGGGACGAAAATTCTTGCCGACACGTCGTTCCTTCTCCAAATCATTCCAAACAAGTTTTGAATGATTCCCTACAAAAAAATGACCCATCCTCTTTGAACTAACCTCCAAAAAAGATCCCAACCTAATCAGATCGATCAGAAACCCTAACCTTTTTGGGGTCTAATGTCGTACGGTCCTACTGACGTTCGTGTACAGCCTGCTGACATCAGCAGTGTTCTTCGCTGCTCTTCGTCGTTAGTTAATCGTGGATCAAGTCTCCTTTAGCTTTGATACCAACTTGAAGTATTTGGTATGATCTGGTTAGGGTTTGCAAGAGCAAGAGAAAGAAGAAAAAGAAGAAAGAGAGAGAGAGAGAAGAAAGAATAAAGACACATTAAACTTATATATATATATATATATATATATGGCTGATATAACATATACATTATGTATACGGTATGTGTGTAATACATGAGTGACACAAATACCCTTAATGCACTTCTACATGTATGCATCACATAGAGTCTAGTCGGGACATTATTTGACTCACATTCTTCTTGGTAGCATCAAGCTCTTGGGCTTGAGTTATAACTTCAGAAGATAATTCTACATTGCTCACTATGATGAATCAAGAGGAATTTGAAATGGACAAGAGGAACCTCGTTTTGATACCAATTAATGTGGGGCTATCTATGGAAGGACAGTAAATCCCTGCTTATGTGGGCCTAAACAGATACTAAAACAATGATTTAAAGTAAAGAAAAGACACAAAATCAATTCTGGAAATTTTCTGGACAGAATAGTGAAATGATGAAAATACCCTTGCAGAAAATTCAGAATGCCATGAAAATTTAGTCTTAGATTATGATTGAAGGAACTAGTGTGTAAAATTTCAGCTTAATCAGATAACTCTAGGTATAGAAATTTATATAAAACAGTTTGCCCAGTGTTTCTGATATAAAACCAGTCCGGAAACTAGCTTAATCAACCAGAATATAGAGTAAAACAACAAGGAATTTAGGGGAAACTTAGGGGTTAATCAACTAATAGAGGATCAAACCCTAGAAAGAAATCCAACAAAACCCCTGATTTGAAGGGGCAATTTCACTTATAGAAGAACCCCAAAATTTTAGAAAGGAAAAATAAGGAATGTTCAAGAATATAGAGCAAGACAGATTTCAGTGGAGAAAATTTAAAGGAGTTCACAGAACTAAGAGAACGTTAGATTAAAGAACAAAACCGGATAAATCAGAGGTTTGAATACCTATCTTTGAGGTGTGCAATTTGGACTAGAATCAGCTCCAGAAAACCTAGCTGTTAGGTCACTCTTCTGCAGTCCCGATTCTCCAAAACAACAATTTGTCTTCTCGAATATGATTGGAATCAACCCAGCAGATTGGATCCTCTGAGGCTCTAACTGAATAGAGTTAATTTAAAGAAGAAAGAAAGGAGGAAAGAATAGTAAGAAGATTGATGAGGAAAACAGATTAGAGAAGAGGAAGAAGAAGAAGAGGTATGAAATTTCAAGAAGAAAGGAGAAGAGGAAGGAAGTAGAAGAACTAGAGGTTAAACCTTTAGGGTCTTAGTCCAACCGTGGGACAAAGGGAGAAAAACTTCAAATTTTATTTCAAAATTCTTTAATTTTCCTATTACATGTCGATTAACTCTTTTGAAGATCCAAAATTACAAAAATTTAGAAGTTTCTAAACTAGGACACTTAATAGGGACTTCTAAATAATATACTTTTCTACTTCAAAAAACATACTAACCTACTTTAATAGGGACAGTCGACCAGCCCTTGTTGACCTACCGTTGACCCTTTGACCATATTAAAAGATATAAATGACCTTGGCTTTAGTTAGCCTTATTCTCTAAACTACCCATGGCATGTTTGCCTTATTATAAAAGTCACCCCATTCATAGAAAAACACATGCTTCCCCATTCGGCCTACACTTGTCCTTTCTCTTGTCTTCTTGGGCTTGGGTTTCCACATTGGATACTTCGTTCCTAACCAAGAGATGGCTGCTGTGTGTAATACCAAGAGTTGGGAAACGATAAATACCACTATATTATAAAGAATACAACCACACAAAGATAGGAAATGATAAATAATAAAAGAAAAACCCATACCAAAGATTTTTCTTTTAGTCTAAATTCATTATCTTCAAGGATTTCAAATAGTGGGTTTAAGTTAATCATGCTGTTATCTACATATCAAACAAAATATCCTTCATCATTCATGCGATATTCCAAGTGATCATGGGAAACCTTATCCTTGAAACACATTCTCATCCTATGGGAATCAATTGTACGTGGCTTGATTACGTGGATGGAAAATTATTCATTAAATAAAACTTTTGAGTTGTCAGTCCAATTGAATGATTTTTCTTCCGGTCTGAAATCATTATCTTCAAGGATCTCAAAAGTGGGTTGAAGTTCATCATGTTGATATTTACATTTCAAACAAATATCCATCATCAAACATGCAATCTATGATCTAACTAGGGATTTTAGTATGGATGGCATCAATTTCTTTTTAATTTATTTGGTCTGATTAGGTAAATAGAATCTATCCATCAAATTTCTAGTAAAATCTTGATTAATTTCTTTTCCATATTTGGGACTTTCTGATCTCTTTTTGGCCTTTTAAAGAACCATTTGTAAAACTTATGGGCTGTCATGATTCTTCTCGTTTAGTGTAGACCCACCATCTTAGTCTTAATGTATGCCTCGTGGGATAATTTATCCTATGGGGTTTTACTTCCACTAACCATACTTGATCCTATCTCAAAAATGGATAAGAGTATAGCAATTGGAAATTGACATGGTTTTATCTTGTGGGCATTCACCTACTAATCCCAATAAAAATCTTCTACCTGCGGATAGTGGAAGGCCACATGAATTATTTCATAAAATAGCTCATATTTACTAAATTAAGGTATTACCAAACCATGCATTTCATACCACAAATAAATAGTCCATCTTTCTCATAAATAGACAATAATATGAACAAACTTTTTAAAAATGATATATAATAGTTGTATAAGGGTGTATACTCGACTCATGCTACCAGCCAGCCTACCACAAATGTCTTTGGTCTCATTATGAATAACTTATGTCTCTTATACAATTTATTAAAACTAAAAAATATGCGAAAGTGGAGAAAATTGGACAGTGGGCCTGAGATGGAGTGTTTAGCACTTAGCAGTCTAGGAGGGCTCACAAGAGAGTCCACTGTAGTGGCTCCATAGAACTGATCAGACTTGGTTTAGAAAAGGTTTCGGGCAAAGTTGACCTTGTCTGACTCAGTGCCAATGCAAGGCATGGACAAGTTGTCACAGTGCACTTCATCGTGACATGGGTTACCCCCGTGCTATGTGCAAGGTGCATAGCCATACTGTCATGGCCATTTTGTCCATCACTGTTGGATAGCCTATGGTTCATGACTTGTCTTACATTGGGGTTGGTTTTCAATGTTTGTAGCCTTGTAAAAGCCTAATGACATTTTGGTGAATATCAATATGATATTTTGGGGTTCGATGTTTCCTTCTTGCAATCCTTTAAAAACTTAATATCCACTTTGTAGGGGAATTACAAGTTCCTAAGGAGGATAGCCCTGAAGCCTACCTCAACATTGTGCTTGGCTTGGTGATGTTACATATTGTGCATGGTGATCCCTTTTAGTTCTAGTTTTTTTTTTTTTTTTGATAGGTAAATGTGTAGGTGAAGGCAGGTTTTGAACCCAGGTCTACGGTACGACACCCATAGACTTTACCAACTTAGCAAGCTGGCATCTAGTTTGTAATGCTTGTTTTTCAATAATACAATTGTAGGCCTATTGTGTTGTTGACTTGTGTGCATGTGTGTCGTACTGTTTTTGTTTCCATTGCTTGATGCTTAGCTTTAGGTTGACTTGTGGGTCTTTGAGACGGATGAGTGTTGAATGAATGCTTTCAAAAAGAGTTGTTTGTAATAGTTGGTATTGGAGCCATTGTTGATCAAGGTGAGGTGATATGGAATAACACATCAATGAGGAGTGTATTGAGGAAGTGGAGGTGATGCAGCATGAATGTAGGTGAGTGACGTATGTGCATAGGAGATAGACATACAATCACAAGAACAATAAAGTGTTAGAAACTAGATTTCTATTTGCACCAATTACATACAAAGTTAAGTGGTTCTTAAGTTAGTATCATCATGTATTAGAGGAATTAGAGAAAACAAAGCAATAAACAAATCAAAGACCTGATCAATATATTAAAATATCTAACTAATTTAGAGAATTAGAAATTTTACGCTTGTTGCCCAAAAAATCTGATGGTATAAAAATGTGTTAACAATGTTCAAAACATGGTGATAATTCTTAATAAATTTTTTCTTTCATCAAAAAAATAAAAACATGGTGATAATGTGGGAAAATAACATAAGGACTAGGGTTTTACACGGGGAAGCCAAATAGAAGATAAAAACATGATTAGGGTAGAAAATTAAGGCTGAAAAGTAGAATCATACTCAAAAAATTATCACAATCAGTCCCATAACATATGCCACAATTTCACCCAAATCACCACTTTAAGGGAATTGAAAGAGAATCCAAAAAGGCTAGATATCACCTGGATTTGATGTTGATAGCTCCCTTGCTATCTACTATGATGAAACAAATCAGATTCCAAGAGCTTAGGGGCTGAAATTCTGTAGCTTGAAGAACTCCCAAAATATCACTCCCAAAACTTGATGTGCCGCTTGGTTAAGAGAAACCCAGCTGGGGTTTTGAATTGGTGAACTTTTGCTGGGGTTTGATGCTTGCTAGTGGATCGCCCAGGGGTGTCTATAACACCCTAGAAAAATCAGCTCAACCAAAATCTAAGCAGTTTGGAGTTGGTAGTTGATCTTCCAAATCTGTACAGCACCCTGGTTTCACGCCTGGTGCTAATGAACCCCATTAAATCTCTTCAAAAACTGAAATTTTCAGCAATAGATTGCTAAATGATGTGTTGCCTAGCACTTTAGGATCTTCTTGAAGTGTTGATTCAACCAAATCTGTAATGCTTTGATGATAGTAATGAAAATTGTGCAAGTTGGTAGTTTTTAGCAAGATAAAACCTGTAAAATAATTAGAAGATGAAGAAAAAAAAGGGAAGGGGACCTTTAACCCAAGGGGAAGGGAGTGACCTCCACCACTAATGTTAAACTAAGTGGGGGCTTAGTCCCATTTCAGGGTTTTAGGGTCTCCAAGCTTCATGACAGGGAAGAAGAAGAGAACAAGTTTTTTTCAATTCAAAACATAGGTATCGCGTGCTATAAAAAATCAGGTCATGGGGTATATAAAGACTCCCATGGCTAGGTCTAATACAAATAGGGTTGCAATGGATTGAAATATCCCTCACACACCTCTCACATATACTAAAATACCCCCACTCCAAAATAAAAGACATAAACACCCTAAGAAACAAATAATGACTAAAATGCCCTCAAATAATGTGCTTCCCCCTACAAGAGACATAAACAATGTCTAAAACAATAAAAACACTATAAATAAAGCTTAACCAAGGTCTCAGGCATGTGGGGATCCTCTACTGGAACCAAAGTAGAGGTCCAACTCTCCTGCGACGTCTCTGGTAAGTCTGAAATGCACGCCTGTACCCGATGTCCTCATTAGGAGGTATGTGCATCTCAGATGGAGCCAATTGTTAAGTTTGCTCAATTAGGTAAAACGATTGAGGCCTTGGAAGGAGTCAACTAATTGGTGTAGTGGAGGTACTTGATGAGGACAAGCGGGGCACATTGGCCGCCCTTCTTGCTTAAATTGAAGACCTCAACAATCAAGTCAATTTGTTGGGGAGGGCAATCGACTTAGGTGGCAATGGTTGGTAGAGACTCCTAGGGTATGAGTACCAAAGCCTAGAACCAATGGGGTTCTTGAGACACAAAAGACTTAGAGAACTTTATCTTCTACAAGGAATAATACTTCGGATGGTCTAACTTGATCAAATTGGTCTTCCATACCCATATTCCAACTCAATGAGAACTGATTTTGTAGTGTGATGATCTGCTTGAGTCATAGAGTTTATAACTTTAATGCGGCTTGAGTCTTTCTCCAACTTCAAATCTACCCACTTTGCCATTGACTCAATGAGAAAATTGTGGGTCATTCCCATGTTGATCATGGCTCAGGTTGTCTTCCTACCGATCTTTACTTTTATAAACTTGAGCCCCCTTTGTAGGGCCTTGTTAGCAACTTGTACCTTTAGGGCATAGAGTAGTTCGAGGGTGCCCATCCTTGGTTCCTTCTCCTCCTCTTCCTTCAAGGCCTTGCCTTGTAAAGGCGCTGTTTGCAAGGCATTGGGGGCTTGCTTTGTGGGAAATGTGCTACCAAGTGTGGCTCTCCACTTAAGAAGCTCTTCATGGTTTTAGATCCTGTATTGTAGCTTTACTTGAGTAAGACTTTTTAGCCCTAGTATTGTAGCTTTTGTTGCTTTTTTGTAGGCTTGCTACCATTATAGCCAACTTCTTTCTTTTTGTTTAGGGGCATTAGTAATGTAGTCTGTCAAGCATTCAGTCATGGCCTGTGCTGAAACAAAGTCTTACACACATTGGCACTACAACTCTACTTGTGCCCATGGTTTCGGGCTTTTGAGGAATTCTAATAGTGTGTCCTTCTCAAACATGCCCTTGAAATCTAGCATAAGTGTAGAGAACTTCTTTACATACTTTTGCACAATGTCGGTGTGCTACATCCAGTGTAAGTTTCTTCAGGCAAATGTAATCCCTTAGAGAGGAACTGGTTCTTAAGCCTTGCATGAGTCAGTAGTGCACAACCCATTTATGAGTGCACCACCACAGTTTGTTGTCACCGGGTAGACACAAGGTTGCTATTTCAAGTCAGGTTTAACTGCCTAGAAGTATTGTTCCATGTCGAAGAGGAAGTTTTCCAAGTCTTTTGCGTCTCGAGTGCCCCCATTAATTATGGGAATTTTCACTTTTCACCCCACCATTGCCACTTGATCCATTGGCCCTCACCAGTAGGTTGACTCTATTGTGAGGTCCTCAATATAGGCATTCAGGGCATTGATTGTGTCTCGCTTATCCTCGGCAAATATCTCCACTACATCAACTAGTTGATAATGCCTCCATCAGCTCACTCAACTAAGCAAATGTTAGCTATCATCCCTTTCATGAAGATGCATAGGCCTATAAGCCCTTGATTTGCTCTTTGTGATATGCTTTGTGATGTCGTCTTGTCTTGATTGAGTATGACTCTAATTCCAACTATCATGGATAACTCTTTTCGAAATTTATATATGACATTCGTTTGTCTCAATGGTCCAGGAGTTAGTTTAGAGCTAGGCAATATATAACGTGAACAAAACAAGATGACGCACACACACAGCACAACACAATGGGCAAAGAGCAATTATATTATAGCAAAGCAAATGTTACAACGTAGAGCTAAACGGGTTCACTAGACACAATTTATAGCATCACCATGCTAAGCACAATGTAGAAGCAGGCTTCAGGGCCACACCATGAGAACCTGACACTCCTTTACAAGGTAGATTTTAAGCTTTTGGTGGATCGCTATAAGGAAACATCTAGCCTTCCAAATTTCATATTAATATTTATAAAAATGCCAGGCTTTTGCAAGGCCGTACAAGGCCCTAACCCATTGAGAACCCATCTCAGTGGTACGCAAGTCATGGGCCATAACAGTGAATAATGCTAGATGAAATGGTGGTATTGGTGTGCCCTGGCATTGCCAGGCAACATGTCCCTAGGCTAGGTGGCCTTAGTCAATCCCAGGCTCATTTTTGATATATTTTTGGTATTAAATTTTTACTTTAAGATTAGTCAAGACTAAAATAAATTTTAAACAAATTTTTAGTCTAAGTGACAAAAATACACATTTTTTCTTTATTAGATTTGACTTGAGAAAATTTCCCATGACACTAAAATCAAATCATATCAATTATAGGCTTTATTAATTCATGGAAAAAATTATAGGCATAATTAACTTTTTAAATAACATTAAAAACATCAAATTGATTTAGAAAATCATCAATTCTTAAGGAAAACAATGGCATAGTAGTCTAAGTAAATAAACAATGATATCCAGATTTTATGTGAATGATTGTCGGGATGCATGATTCTAACAAGAACAACTAGGCCTTTGGAGGTCTCTAAAGGGCTGGAAAATCATCAAAATCTGAGAGAATAATGGCACAAAGATTATACTTTTGCTACTTGGATGCAATAAAAAAATTCCTTCCCCACAAAAACATCATTCTCAACAGAATCATGAGATATGTTGTCAGAGATTGTCAATGTTAGAGGGACCTGAGATCCACTAGAAGTGGGAAGAGTATGTGAAGATGACTAGGTTACGGTTTGTGGACCTTCAATGATTACAATTCTTAAACAAGGAGAAGTTTTTTTTTTATTTTTTATAATCTTTTTAACAAGGATTTATTGGGCTCATTTGTGAATTTCTAGACTCATGAGGAGGATATCATATCCCAAGTTTTGGGGGGCTGGGAGCTAATCCATAATCCAGATTTGTAGGTTGGTAGGTGTGTTCCTGTTCATTTTGTCTTACAGAAACTTTCAAGGTCTTGAAATGGGGTGGGAGACAATTTATTGGGCTTGAAATATTAATTGATTTGTCGATCCTTTGGTTACTTCTGTCAAGAATACTTAAAAGATTTTAACAATTGTTGAGATACTGTCATTTTGTCATCATTAGGTGTATTATAGTTATCGGGTTGATGATGCAGCATCCATAGCTTGGCTGGATTGTAGGTACCCCTTGTGGAGGCCCAAGGCCAAAACCAAGAGGGCCTAGCACCCGCACCCTGTAGCTGTGGGAAGGAACATTTTTGGGTGTGTGTGTCTTCTATGTAGTAAGGCCTTTTGAGCCACTTTTATTGGTCTTTTTATAGTTTAGGGTATGCATATGTAATACGGTCCAAAGGATCAAGGGTAGTTTAGGAGTTTTTGGTATTTTTTAAAAGTCAGTGTGGGGTCCTAGGGCTGGTCGACAGATCCACTTGGGCAAGGGTTTAGTAGTTTAAATGTTTAGGAAAATATGGGTTTTAGCAAGTTTATTTGGTTTTAGTTAGTTTCTAAAATTAGAAAGTTCTAATTGATGTCATGTGTAAGCCTATTTAAATGCAACCCCCCACCCCACCCCCATTATTTTCATGAAAGAAATGATTAAGTTTTGTGTCAAATTGGTGTACCAATTTGATGGCCGTGGGCCCACTTTCTCTCTCTTCTCTAGGGCTTGTCGTAAGACACCCTAATCTTTCTCTTTCTTTCTCTCTCCATAACTCACGACAGTCTCCCTTCCATCTTCTACCACTTCCATCCCCTACTTTTCCCTTCTATTTCTTCTAGTTTTCCCTCTCTTTCTATTTTTCCTACTTCTTGTTAAAATCTAGAGTAAGAAGAATTTCAAGTGGAATATAATATCACGACTAGAGCTTCATCATCCCTGTTATAAAGCCATTCGTAGGCTTCAAATCAAAGTGCAGAAATCAGATTTAAACAGGTATTGCTACCAACTCTATTCCTTAATTAATTTTTGAAAGTCCCTTGCAGTTATTGTTGGTTCTGTGTTAGAATTTAGTGTGCTCCATTAGAAATTCTGATCAGAAATTCTGTTCAAAAGCCCCCTACAAAAACCCTCAACTTCCCCTTGAATCCCCTTCTTCCCTATCTTTCTATTTCAAAAGATTCCTTGCTATGTGTGTGAAGACTCCATTATAGGAACTTGAGTTTTCTGAAATTTCTAATTTTGACCTATCAATTCTTGTCCAAAATCCATGAAATTTTAAACATAGGCTCTTTGTATTATGCACTACTGATCTGGAATGACACATGATAGGGGTATTTTTTTTTAAAGGGATTGAAGTTTCTTTCTTAATGTCTCCATCAAATAAGCTCTCCAAGACATTCAAAACCCTAGAAGACAGAAAGAAAAAACTTGGAAGTACGAAGGCTAAAGTGGTTAGAAGATTAGACTTTAAACTTGAACTTCTAACTATAAACCTAGACCATGGAGATTAGATGGTATTTTGTTTTTTGTGCTTATGTTGAAAAGATGTACTTTGATATTTCAATATAATAATCGATGCAATACAAAGGAGAAGATACCATAAATTGATGTAGAATAATTTTCCAAAGCCTTCAATAATTTAGAATAAAAGATGCAGAAGCAAAATAAATTAAGTATTTCAAGTAGCCACAAAAATTTAAAAATCAGAAAATAAAATCCCAGATAGAAGATAAGGAGTTAAAACAGAAAAATATGAGAAAAGATCCCAAAAAGGTATTTTTGTAATTTTGGACAGAAAATACAAAAATTACCAAAATGCCCCTCTGACATGTCAGAAAATTCTGAAATTGTTATGGCCGTTTCTGACATGTTCAAAGGTTCTACAGTTGAAATTTCATAAAATTCCGATAAGACTTAATGAATCAAATCAAAGAATTTCTGAAAAAAAAAAGTAAAGGTTCTTTAATGGAGGTTTCAAGAGAAGGAAAGAAAAGAAGAAGAAAAAAGAAAAATAATGACAGAAAGAATGAGAAGATAATAGTATAGAAAGAAAGAGAAACTTAAGAAGAAACTAACAGATAAAGAAAAGAATAAAGATATACCTTGGAGAGAGGGAGCTTACGACTACACCTTTGAAAGAAAAAGAGAGGGGAGCCATGAGTGGCATCAACCCTTGGAGAACGAGAACATAGCTACAACCACACCTTGGGAACACCTAAATATTCAAAAACTTGTTTATTCTTCACTATCAAATTATGGAGGGGTCGCCTTTAAATAGGCTTACAAACTTAAACAATAAGAAAATTGTTAAAATTAGAAACTTCTTAAAATCCTAAACTTGTTAGCCAAGTTTTCTAAAGACATAAACTTTTTAAAAACTTGTTTTCCTAAATATTAAAATTTAGGAATTTCTAAAAAACATTATTCTCATTTTTAGTGATAGTAATTTGGTCATAACTTTCCCAAATCACATCGGATTTGTGCAATCTTGGTCTCATTAAAATGGTAACTGAATAACCTATCTAATAACACCAAAATCAAGCCAAAAAGTTAGTTTAGGCCATAGAAAAACTGGGTTCAAAGTGAAAAATGGGATTACAACTAAAAAAAAACTAAACTAACCATAACACTATTGGCCCCTTATTACAAAATTACTCACCCCTTACAAAATTTGAATTGATCCCACATAACATGTAAATTTAAATCATGCCCTCTTATATGTGTGTACACATGGTTCAAAATCTCGCGCGATACGGCTCGTATCGAGCGAGATGTATCGATTTCACAACCCTCTAGCACGATAAGGCACATTATTATGAAATTTCAGCATTTGAATAATTTATCGCGAGACGTATCGCGTATCTTTTGTTTAAATAAGTTAAGACACGTGATACAGAAGGGTATCGCGTGCCGCGTCTCGCAGCAGAAGCCTACCATATCGCAAAGCACAAAAACCCTCAAAAATCCTTTTTTTTTTTTTGCAATTTCTTGTTTGATTTAGCTTCTAGAAACTAAATCTAGGGCTCCATTTGAGTCCATTTCGTTTGAAAAATGAGATTTGAACCGGATTAATGGATCAAACCCGAAACCCCAAATTTCAACAAAAACTTCGATAATTTTTCTATTTCTTCTTTATTCCTTCTAAATTTTTTATATGTTATACATTTCTGAAAGATCTACACATTCATGGAAAAAAATATTTTTTTTCGAAAAAATAAAAAATTATATGAAATGAGGATTGTTTGGTCTAATTTTTTTATATGTTATAATACATCTCATTTTGCACATAATATATCAATTTGGTAGATTTCTAAAAATAAAGTATTTTCTATATTTATTTAATGTTTAAATATTTTAACAAATTCCAAAAAATGCCAAAAATATAAGAAAAATTTTAGAAATCATATTTGAACATATTAAAACATATAAAGTATGTTTATCTTAATTCTTTTATGCTTTTTGTATTTTGCAATTTTTTTATTTTTTTAAAAAAATTAATAAAAAAATCAAAAAAAAAGAAGATTACATTAATGAAAGTATCAAACATGTACTTAGGTCATGTAGTCATTTTGAAATTTGAACAATGTTATCTATTTAGCTAGTCTACTTATGTAGTTATGTTACACACTTACACTTATATTGTATATTTATTTATATAGTTTATTTTTATCCGTAGGAATTTGAATATGCCTTGTCGATCTCGTAATATCCCAGAGTAGGAGGATATTGGGTGGCAGCATGGTAGTATGATTGGTGGAGATAGAAGAAAAATGATATGTAAATTTTGTGGGAAACAGATGCATGGTGGGGGAATTACTCGACTAAAACATCATCTAGCCAGTGGACAACCTAGAGGGGTATCCCATTGTGACAAAGTTCCACCCCAAATTAGGAGACAGATGTAGGATCACTTAGCAAAGAAAGAGGTGGATAAAAAGAAAAAAATTGATAGAGATGCAACATTGAGGGAGGTCACACAAGGATATGTAGATGTGGATAGTAATGATGATGATGATGGAATACAACATCCATCCGATTATGAGACAGAGGAGCAAATGAGACATTAAAGACACAGTGAGAGCAAGCTTGGCAGATCAACACGATAGAAAGTAATTTCGACGTATACACTCTTCTAGGCCTAATTTTGGGTCTTCTACGTATGAGGGAGGGGGCAGTGGTAGTAGGAGACCTAGTAGGAATGTTGGTGCTGGTGTTGGTGGTAGTGGCAACCGCAGCAGTAGGTTCTAATGGGATAGGTCCAGGGGTGGTCAGGGTAGTGGCACTAGTGGGATCAATCGAGATTCTAGTATAAGGGATCATGCTACCCCCATTCCCATTGATCCTGGTTTATGCCCTTCCCAAGAACACAAGTAGAGAGGGCTAAAAAAAATGTGGGGGAATATGAGACAAAAGGTGGGACAAGCATATTCAAAATTCTCACTCTTCCATGGAATTGCAGCCAACGCAACTATAGGGCCTCTCCTTCAGAATTTTATGGATGAGGTTGCAAAGGCAGGGCTGGGTGTGAAGGCACCCACTGCATATGAGGTGATGGGGAAGTATTTGGACCATGAGAAGGAACTCTTTGATGGGTACATAGATGGATTGAAGAAAAAATGGTCAGAGTATGGGGTGACTATCATGTGTGATGGTTGGACTGGTTCTACAAGACAGTCAATCATCAATTTTATGGTTTATTGTGATGGCATCACCATGTTCTTGAAAGTTGTGGAGGCATTAAACGTTATTAAGGACTATAAATACAAAGGTGGCTTGTTAGAGAATGTTATTCAGAAGGTCAGCGAAGAAAATGTGGTCCAAATGGTTACAGACAATGGCAGCAATTTCAAGAAAGCTAGAAAGAAGTTAATGGAAAAACATAATCTAGTTTGGACCCCATGTGCAACCCATTGCATAGACCTCATGCTGAAGGACATGAGAAAGCTAGAGACTGTAATGAACGTAGTGGAAGATGCTAGGACAGTCACCAACTTTATATATAACCATGGATATGTATTGGTGATGATAAGAGAGAGGTGTGGAGGTGATATCGTACAGCCAGGTGTTACACGCTTTGCCACCAACTACATTACATTGCAAAGTATCATAAACAAGAAAGCTAGCTTAAAGCAATTGTTTACTTCACCACAGTGGTATGATTATAGGGCTTTAGTAACAGCCCATCAGGACAATTAATTGAATCAATTGTGTGTAATCATTCCTTTTGGGATCAGTGTCGCATGGTAGTGAACATATTAGAGCCAGTGGTGAGGGTCCTAAGAATGGTTGATGGAGACAAAAAACCAATCATGGGATACATATATGAGTTTATCAGTTTAATGAAAGAAGCAATTAAGGCAGATGTCCCAAGAGGTCACAAAGGCTATATAAAGATCATTAATACTCGATGGATAAAGATGTTTATCCACCCACTACATCTAGCTGGTAAGTTATTTTATTTTTCTTAAGTTATATTTATTTGATTATTGGTTAAGGTTAGGTTTTGAAATGTTTATGTATTTCTTTTATTTTCAGCATATTATTTAAATCCTCAATACCAATACTACCATAATATTGGACTAAATCCAATTTTGTTGGATGCTTTCAAAAAGTCATTGCAAAACTTGAGTCCGATCACAGTAGACAGGCAGATGCTCTTGCAGAGGTAACCACAGTTACCACTGAACACAAATTTTATTTTCTTCCTCTATAAAATTTAGTTTACTGACTTTTGGAGCCTTTTAATTTCAAATAAAATACTTTAGGGATCTAATTGGGTCTTTTTTACAAGGTACTGCAAAGGCGGGACGAAAGAAGATGGCTGTTGGTAATTTTAAGTCATTTTTTTAATAAAAAATTAATAAAGGTTGTAGCCAACAATTACTAATATACATTCTTTTTTTTTTTCTTTTTTTTTTGCAGCTGAGTGGTGGGTATTGCATGGGTCACAGGCACCCAACCTAAGGAGGATTGCCATTCGTATCTTATCACAGACCGCATCTTCCTCTGGTTGTGAGAGGAATTGGAGCACATTTAATCTCATTCACTCCAAAAAAAGAAATAGACTTGGACATGAGAGGCTTAAAAAACTTGTGTTTGTCCATTATAATTTATGCTTGAGATTAAAGCAAGCAGAAAAAGAACAAAATATGGAAGAGCACAACGGCCCCATTGATCTTACGGAGATTTTCTGTGACGAGGGAGATGAGGAGGACCCACTATATGAGTGGGTTAAGGAGGTGGGAGAACCAATATTGGATGAGACAAGTGGATGGCCGAGCTCTCATATAGCAAGTCAAATGGGAGTAAATGTGGATAAATTTATGCAAACACAACAACAGAACCAATCACAGGGTCAGCAAAATCCCACAGTTGCAGGCGGATTAGTTGATGATGAGGATGTGAGTGTTACTAGTATGAGCTCCATAGATAGTGATGATGATGATGGAAATAGTGATGATAATGGAAAAGGTGATGGAGGATGTGATGATGAGGAGGAAGAGGAGGAGGATGAGGATGTTGATGAGGATGAAGATAGTAATAGTGATGAAGGGGATGGTGGTGGTGCTAGTATAACACAGATACCATATAGTAGCGGTAGGATGAGTCAAAGACCCCTTAGTCCACTCACAGGAGAGGCTACATTTGAGCATGCTACTCAGGATATAGACTATGGAGTACATGCACTTCCACGTGACGGTTTTGATTCTACATATGAGAAAAGGAGTTCAAATTGACGATGATGGAAGTCTGGGCAAACTAGGGGAGACCTAGAGGGGGAGAGTAGTTTCTCACATCACACTGCTGATACATTGGTAGGGTCATTTGATAGCATGAGCTTCAGTGGGGGTTCTTTTTGACAGCACCCTCAGTTTTCTCAATATCCTCAATCTATTACTAGTAGTAGTACACAGAGTCAGGGAGGATCGTGGATTGATTCTATCTTTGACTTTGGACCTGGTCAACAACAACAACAGTACATAGATTACAGATTCCCACCTATAGCTGGTAAGCCCAGTTCCGTTACTGCATCTACATCATCATCATATAATCGGGAGGGTCGGGTCCCTCAATCCCGTCAGAACAATCGGGGTCCTATTACATCTCATCCTTAGACTCAGTATGTAGTGCCTGGATTTCCACGATATAGGATGCTCTCGAGAGTAGATGACAATACATATGAGAGATATGTTTGTGATTATCAGGCATGGCATAATCCCTCTATCTCATGGCAAGATTATTTTCGTTTAATAGAAGAGCGGTATCAATATCAACAACAGCCGCAACAATGATATCTACCAGATAGGGATAGCTATGATGATTTTCAACCACCTCGAAATTCTATGTGGTATTGATGATGATTGAGTTGGTTTGAAATTTGAACTTCAAACTTGGAAGCAGTCTT
>JAOXJP010231410.1:0-10633 GCA_025762735.1 Platanus orientalis | reverse complement strand
CCCTCTTTTTCGTTCATTTGAAAAACGAATCAAATTGAAGTGCCCCCCCAATACACCAAGGTAAATTTCAACAAGCTTTCACATCATCCAATTCCCTAAGAAAATCATCTACCTCCCCCCTCAAAACTAGGCCATAAACCCCAGAAAAAAAATCCACTCTTCCAATCCCCTAAGCAATCTGCAATGCACTAAAGTCTAATAGACTCCTATATCATGCCCCAATATATCCAACTTATCCGCATTCCAAATCATAAGAATCCCTCCCGATGTTCCCCAAGAAAGAAGCACCAACCAGTTTTTGGAGGGCATACCCCAAACTTCCAAAAAAAAATTGATTTGACAGGACCTCAATTTTGGTTTCATGAAGGACTAATATATCCGGAAATACACCAGATAGTCCTTTACAGATAGCCACCCTTTTATCCTTGTTCCCTCTAACATTCCAAGTGAAGAATTCTAAATCCATAAGTTTTACTATAAGAGATCCCTTTCCCTCGATGCTCTAATCCCACACAACTACCACCCTCCTTCGATCATAATTAACGCTACACTCCAGCTTCTTAAGTTCATTAAGAAGTCGTTTGCCCCCCACCAATTTAGACCCTTCATTATCTACATTATTCCTTATTCGGAGTTCAATTGCTTTGAATAAGTCTTTGATATCAAACTCAAATCGCTCATAGGAATGTCCCAAAAATGAACCAAATTCCTCCAACTTAAGAAGCATCCATTCTGAAATTATCTCATCATCCCTCGCATTCACCCCATTGAGAAACAAACAATCTTGTTTACTAGGACTATGATTTGGGGTAACATAATCCAATCCACCCTCAAGATCATTTAACACAAGAGCCACCTCATCATCTTCCTTATCCAATATTGCTAACGGCACGATTGACAATGCTTCGCATCCCATATCCCCTTTTGGACCATCAAACACAATCAACTCATTATCCGGATTCCCCATAATGGCATTTGGTAAGTTTCCCATCGAATTGTTACCCTAGATAAAATTCCAATCCTCCACAGGCGGACCCAAATAGTTATTCCTACATAAGTCCAAAGCATCTAACAGAATACAAGAATGACACTTCAAAAATAAAAAGTTCTGACCTTTTGTGTGCATGGGGTTGAGGACGGATACAGTGAAGTTCAACTTTGTCCCACGTCCAGGCAATACAAATTGAGGCACTGTTTTCAAACCAATTTTTGTAGACATGAGAGATTTTTCTACACCACTCAAATGAGCTTCATTATATGGAGGCTTATGTGACATTGGAAGCTTCACACAGTCATGAGCACGATGATCCACCAAGTTCATCGGAATGGATGATTGCTTAAGAAGAGCCGCCTGAACCAATACCTCAGCCGGAACAATAGGGGACACAATAGATGTTTTCTATCCATTTAGACTATTAGTAGAGGAGACAGGACCACCCTCATCGGAAGGAAGCCCCCTGCCATCATGAACAACGGCATTAACATCAGCATCTTTACTCGAATAACTGCTAGAAATTGCATCCTGATCCAATGAATTTGATACCCAAGAACCACAAAAGTCTGCATGATCCGAGCCATAAAAGACACCAGTTTTACCTTTATCCATAAAAGAAGATGCCCCAATGAATGATCCCACCGGTGATGACAATCTCCTCACAGTGGCCAAAATTGGATGCCAAACAGAGTATTCTCCACCTTGTGAATTATTCCGATTGGCACCCATGTGGAGAGAGTTGGATTCATCATCAGCCATCACATCCTCCACTGATGAACCAGAAGCCATTCTGCCCACACCAGTGGTATTCTGTAAATGCGTTGAAAGTGGAAGAGAAAGAGAGGCATCTTGGTCGAACCCCTTGAGTAATCTCCCAACCGAAGAATGGTTCGTGGATGAACATGGTTTGTCGTCACTTAAAATTGAACCATTTAATTTATGGACGAACAACCGACTCACAGTACCACTCACCCTTTTAGGTAACCACTGTGAAGACAAAACTACCCCCGAAGGACCACCTACAAAACGCCTCTCAAAGGGAGCAAAATTGGAATTTGAATTAAGTCCCAATTGTGAAGGTTCCGCATGATATAGATTAGGTATTGATAATTGACTCGCCAGACCCTAAGATATTATATCCTCGGCAAATCGTCGTCGTTCAAATTGGGAAGGGCCCAGATGGAGGGGCGAAATGGTCCTCATCAACAGCCGAATGCCCCTTTCATTTATAAAGAGAGACAGACTCTGACGGAGCCTCCGAGTCATCGACCACAGCCCTAGCATGAGACGCTGGTAGTTCCTTTCCCCTCACGTCTTTCCCGTGAGCATCAGAATGCGGCAGCTACAGTCTACACGCTACCTTCCCATATTGGATGTAGTACGTTGCCGCCCTGTCCATCTGCCCCAGTGTTTTGAAATCCGAATCACAAAGGGGAGCGGGAACATCATGAGATTTCACCGGAATCTCCACTTGCCTGTTACCGTAGTATCCCCAAAGCTCTGCGAGTTTGAAGAATGAACAAAAGCAGCATCAGTAATAGGAAGATGACATTTGAGGTCAGGGATTTCATTTTCGATTGTAATAACAACCGACAGATACTTGCCATCATCAATCACCGAAATAATTCCAAGAATAACCGTTATATCACCAGCCACAACTTCCAAACTAGCCCACCTTATTTCGTCACAACATAAGGTATGCTCATCCACCGATTTCAATCCTCCACAGATACCACCGATTGCTTCGAAAATCTCCTTGGTCCACCCCCACACTCGAATCCATCTTTGTTTGAATAATGGTGAGGATTTAAGGGTTCCACCCACTTATATCAACCCAATCTAGTTGAGCAAAATTCAATCTTTTTCCAGATAGATTTAACGCCTCCACCTTTGAAGGGCACACTAGAATCGCTCTGGAGACATCAATGGCGATCCATATCACTTCTTCAGCCAAATACAGGTCCCTACAAATAGTTATAGCAAACTCTTCCCAGCAAATACCCAAATTCGATCAATGGCAGAGGACCAATCTGGTCCAAACTTCCTCCCCCTCCTCAAATTCTAAACAAGATACTTTAATCGCCCAATCCCTACCTCGATGCTTAACCTCAATTATGTCCAGCGAAGGTTGGAAATCAGTCCCCTCGGATAATGGGGGAAAAGAATCAGCTCAGAAAGGGGCCATCTGAGTCGGAATCTCCCCCCTAAACGATCATTTAAGAATATATGCGACATTCACCCAACCAGACGATTCATTATCCCCGGGGTTAAATATACGAAACTCTTTACCATTCCTGAGTATTTCTGATATTTTTAAGAACTTGCCTTGATTGTTTGCTTAACCCTTCACAATGATGATCTTATTGCCATCGTCCCTAGATCAAGTGACCAATGACAGATTTGATTCTCTACATGCCTGATCAATGGTCGAGAAAAACCAAGGGATTAGGGTTGCCTTAAACTGAATAGAAGCAACAAAAGCCTTTCTTCTTTCAGTAATCTTAAGAACCCTAGCGTTGCCAAATATACCAACTTAAAATCAAACGATTTCCTCTCAATAATAATAGTCTGCTTCATGTCGTGAAATCAAATAAATATCCAAATACAAAGCCCATTCATGTCAGACGGTCCATAAAACCCAAAACCTGCCGTAAAATGCCATCAACCCAAATGATTGAATTGTTATTAACATTTAATCATAACAAATTTGGCCTAGCAGATCTCTGAGAAATATAACTAGAGATGGAAATAGCATGCAATCAACCCCCAATCTATTGCTCTAAGCTTCTCTATCCTTTGCGGAAAGAAAACTGAGGCACCCAATCTAACTGTGAATTTTCCATTCTTGCAAAGTGTCCATTGTCTGGAATTAGCAATGTTATCTCTTAGGCTGTAGGTCTCCACATAATCAAGGCACTGTGTCATTTGGTCTATCTCCCAGTCATTTAAATGTCTGTCTTCTGAGAATAATATTCCACCCACCCCAAACCTCCCTATTCCAAAAATCAGACACCTTCCCTTCCTTATTCTGGCCAAGGAAAAAATGAGAGGGACTTCTAGCTTAAGAGGGTGTTGAGAGCACCACGGGTCCTCCCAAAAAGAGATACTCAAACCTGACCCCACTTCCATACGAATGGCCTTTTTGAAAGCCTCCAACTGGTTCATAATTCCTCTCCATCTGTTAACCCCATAAGATTGCTTTGGCATCTTAGATTCCCAACAACTCACCATACCATACTTTTCCATAATCACTTGCCTCCACAAAGTCTCCCCGTCCTCCCCTATCCTCCACAAGCATTTAGAAAGAAGGGTTTTGTTCATATCTTTCACTCTCCTTATTCCCATAACACCATTTTGCTTCAATTTACACACATCCTCCCAAGCCACCAAGTTGATACCCATATTATATTCACCTTTACTCTAAATGAAATTTCATTGGCACTTTTCAACTTCCTTAGCAACAAAGGATGGAATAACAAAAAGAGTCATGACGTACGTAGGCAGACTAGCAAGAACAGTTTTGATCAAAGTCAATTTTCTCCCTTTTGAAAGGTATAACTACTTTCAAACCACCAACCTTTTATGAACTCTTTCTACCACCAAATTTCCAAACAGCCTTATTCTTATATGATGCTCCCAAGGGCAAACCCAAATAGGTAGTAGGAAGCGAGCCTTGCTTACAACCTAACACTTGAGCACATTCTGCTGGATCTAGAACCTCTCCCACACCATACATGCAACTTTTAGCAAAATTTATCCTTAATCCCGAAACTGCTTCAAAGCATCTAATTACACATCTTAATAATGCAACCTGCTTGGTTGAATTTTTACACATAACCAATGTGTCATCTGCAAATTGAAGATGGGTTACCCTCCTTCTATTCGTTCTGACCTTCAACCCCTTGAGCATGTCCCCTTGAAAAGCTTTAGAAAGAAGAACCCCAAAAGCCTCTACAACTACCAAGAATAAAAATGGACAGAGTGGATATCCTTGACGCAAACCCCTAGGCTATGAAAGTATTCAACTAAAGATCCATTCAAGAGAATGGAAAACAAGGCCGAGTTATAACATCTATACATTCAAAGTCCCCACCGAATGCCAAAGCCCATTCCATGCAGCATATAATCTAAGAACTCCCAATTCACCCAGTCATTCGCTTTCTCCATATCTAGTTTACATATAATGCCAGAATCCTTTCTCTTCAAGACAGAATCAATACATTCATTGCCACCAAAACACATCCACACTCTACCTTCCCCTAATAAAAGCACTATGATTTAGGGAAATGATAGAATCCAAAACAACTTTCATCCGGCCCGCTAGAGTTTTTGAAATTATTTTGTAGATGTTGTCCACCAAACTAATGGGCCTAAAGTCTTGAATCGAAGTTGCCCCTTCCTTGGGATTAAAGAGATGAAAGTCGCATTGCTCCCCAGGTCCAAGAACCCATTTTCATAAAAATCATCAACAGTTTTGAGCACATCCTCTTTAATTATCTCCCAACATGCTTTATAAAAGCCCACGGAAAATCCATCAGGACCTGAGGATTTATCATCCTCAATACTCCATGACACTTTTTATTTCCTCCTCGGTGATAGGTCTTTCTAGCCAAGTTCTCTGCTCCTCTAACAGCATCTTGAATTCTAGCCCATCAAGCTTCGGTCTTGTCCACCTGGGGTCAGAATACATCTCCATAAAGTGTCTTACCAGATGGGATTTGATTGTCTCCCTATCTTCCACCAATTCATTATTAATCCAGAGCTTGATTATGTAGTTAACATTTCTTCTTGCCGATGCCATTCTATGAAAGAACTTAGTATTCTTGTCCCCCTCTTTAAGCCAATGGACTTTTAACTTTTCGTTTGCATCTTATCTCCTCTAGCAATACTATCCTCTTGAACTCTTGCTTTACCCCATCCCTACCGAGCTCTCCCCCCTACTAAGACCTCGCTACTCTTCTAGACCATCCAATATTTAATCTCTTCTAATAAGTGTTGTTTCCTGTCCTCTACAACCCCAATAGTACTCTTGTTCCAAGATCTTAGGAGCTCCCTAGGATGCTTGAGCTTTAAAAGCAATCGTTGCCCTGGTCTGCCTATAACCTGAGCTTGGTCCCACCATCTCTTGACTAATTCCACAAATCCCGGATAACTCAACCACATATTCTCGAACTTGAATGGTCTAGGATCAAAACTTTAAAACTCCCCGTTAAGAAGAATAAGGATATGATCAGAAATCGGTCTAGGCATTGCTTCCCCTTTAGAGAAAGGAAAGATAGATTCCCACTCCAAAGATAGAAAGAACCTGTCAAGCTTGCTCATGTGAGCCCTTTCCTGCATACTTGACCACGTGAACTTGGCACCAGCCAAAGGTGCCTTTCTCAGGGCAAAACTATCTATGAAGTCCGAGAAGAGATCCATGTTCCTTGACCTGTGCACCCCCTCCCCTTCTATCCCCAAGCTCCCTTACTTTGTTGAAGTCCCCACCCCCCACCCCAAACACCATAGACCATCCCAATTATTTCTAATGTTACCCAGCTCCTACAGAAAATTGTGGACCAGCCCTCCATCAAATAAACCACAAACACTCGTAATGAGCCAGATCAAATTTGATTCTTTTAGTCTTCTTTTCACTGTCACAAAGAAGGAACTTGAACTTGCCTCAACAATACCCACCTTGCTCACATCCCACATCACCCAAATGCCGCCAGAAGCTCCTCTAAAGGGGAGAAATGCCCCGTCAACAAAACATAAGGGACAACACTACCGAAAAATAGATATGTCAGGATTTTTCATCTTAGTTTCCTACAACAAAATAATCTCAGCCTTACTCTTCTTTACCACCTCTTGAACCACTGTGCGTTTATCCACAGAGCCCAATCCTCTCACATTCCAAGACAATACTGACATCGACATTGGATAGACAACAGCCCAAAACTCCAAATACCACTACTTAACAGCTTCTCAAAGAGTGTGGCTCTTTCCTGCCAACACTGCTCAAGGTCCTATCATAGTTCACATTGCATTGAAGATTTCTTACCTCTATGTGAAGTCTATGAGGTTGTCTTTCGTCTCCTTGTCTTGAAATCCCCTCCAAAGCCACGAACAGTTTTCTGGCTTCTTGTTCCACCCTGTCAAAAGATAGACCCAAGAACTGACTCACTGTCTCGATCGTGTTTAGGACCCACATAGACACATCTGGTAGTGGTTGGAATTCTTCCTCCATTCTGATCATGTTCCAGCTCTGGTCGCATCATCGGTGAATTTTCACTCTCGCTCATCAAAGGAGAGAAGCTTAGCAGGGGACTGTGGTCAGCATCTTCGACCAGAATCAAAGCTCCAGCCATGTCCTGCTCTTTCTAATCATACTACTTTGCAGGCGATGCTCTGACTATTGGACCGATCATTTCCCTCCTCATCTCTCTTGGAGTCTACTCCTCCATTTCCTTATACGTGAAATTGACCATTTTCTTCAACTTCTCATCCAGAGCCCTAATTGTATATTGATCTTCTTCCTTCGTCCTTTTATCTAGTCGAAGAATTGACAGGTTCCCAAATTCCCCCAAAAACGTCCCACCTGACCCAGTGCTTCCTTACCTGTCGTTGCCTCCTCATGAAGCAAACTCATCTGATTGTCTGCGTCGTCGTTATTTGAAGCCCTCCCGAAGTGGGCTAAGACCTGTTCTCTCATTCTATTTCCTTGCCCACAGGCCTCCCCTTCCATTGGGTTGAGGCCCTTACAACGATCTGATATACCGAATGGCTAACCCAACTTCTTAAAGGGAAAATGGAAGGACATTAAAGAAAAACACATTTTATTCCTTCTATTATTTCTAAAGGACAAAAAAAGCCCTTGGTCCCACCACCTCAAAGCTTATCTTCACCACATGCGAAGGGTTAATCACGTCCAAACACTCCCCCTCCCTTCAAAAACTATTCCTTTCTAGAATTGACAATATTGTCCCTATCTGAGTGTTGTCTGTTTCTAGCTCTAAAGGGGCATGGTTGTCCATTTGAACCGACATTGACCCCAACAAGTCTCCTCCCTTGTCAGGTTCAAAATTCAAAATTTATGCCATAAAACCACTTGCTGGTTTTTGAAAACCAGAAACAACCGATTTTGTGGTTTCCTCCTGAATATTCCTTCTTCCAATGTCGATAATTGGAACTAACCTTCCCACCAGCGCTAACCCCTTTTGGTCTTCTCACACATCTCAACACTCAAGCCCATCTTCCAGAATAATTCTTACAACAAAATCAATCCCACCATCAGAGATGTTCACCGTCCTGGGAATCTTGCTAGGATTTCGCTGCTTAATCTAGAGCCTAGCCCATCGAAGGTCCATCAGATTCTTTGTTTTTGGACCCACTGTCAACAATCCTCTACATGCAGCTCCAATCGCCTAAAAAGTACCATCGGTCCATAAATGGAGTGGAAGGCCTCTAACCCGTATCCATCTAAACCTGCTAAGATGCCTCAACTCAATCGTGCCTAAACATGGCGTCCAGCAATGGAAAACCAGTCATCCGGCAACAACTGAATGGTTTCCATGCATGTCCAACCAACATGATTTGGCCTAGGATTTGCCAATTATTATACTTTTGTTAACTTCCAACGGAAAGACCTCTGGAAGATTTTTCCTCAGTAATGCCGCCTGAAGCCTTTGAGTTATCTCCTTCCAAGGCATTCTTTCATCAATTCGGTCTATACAAACAGCTAAAGGCCATTGACCGCAATCAACCAACTTACCTACATTGTGATGCTTCCATTCTATATTCTTTATGCCGGAATCAGTTCGTGATAACCTGGGAAAGTCTTCCTTCCTCGATACATAAACCCCACCAGATGAAGATGCGCCCCCATCTATGAAGCTTACATCCAGCACCCTTGCCATCTTCTCCCACCCAATCCCCTTCTCCTCTTCAAAGATAATAATTCTTCTTACGCAACCATTTCGAGGATGCGTTAAGATCTCAACAAATCTTCCTCGAGAGTTTGCTCCTTTCATCAACACCAGCACCATATCCCCTTCATCTCTAGTGCTAACAAACTTATAACCATCCAGTAGCCTTGCAGCAAGTTTCAAGTTCTCTGAGAGCCATTTGAGTGAGCTTGGTTTAATCAATATCCTCTTCCTCTCTCAGTAATCAATAAAACCTCGGTCTTTCCTGCTAGATCTCTCTTTAGTTCAAATGATTTCTGTTCCAAAGTGCCAAAGGGCAATTCTAAAATTTTTAGGCAGACTCGTGAAATTACAAAAATACCCCTACTGACATGTCAGAATTTTATGGAAGTTTAAATGTGAATTCTGACGCCTATGGGTGATCTCCATACCAAATTTGAGGTCATTTTGATGAGAAAAAGTATATGAAATTGATGTTTTACCAGGTCAGCAAGGTTCTTTAATGAAGAAAACCACTAGGCAGCAAAGGAAAATAAAGGAAAAAGAAGGGGAAGAAAAGAAGAAGAAAGAAAAGTGCACCTGGTGTGGGTAATCACCTACCGCACGATCTTGGATTCAAACTTAGGCACCAAGTTTGAAAGAGAGAAGTCCCATTCGTGGAAGCCTCCAAGAAACAAAAACTTTATTCATTCTATCATGTCCATAAGCAGTTGAGCAGTACATCCCCTTTTTGAAGGCAAGAACTCAAAATAAAAAATAAATGACTAGATAAAAACACTTTACTTAAATAACAACCTATGATTCCTTCTAAGACTTACCCTAACACTTGCTAAAAAGAAAAACAACATTGAAAGCCAAAAATGTGGCTGCCAAATACTTGGTCGATCAGCACTTTTTAACCTTTAATATGTGCTGCCAATCAAACCCCAAAACGATAATTAAAATTCTATCCATGTCCTACCTCTAGTAACTCATAGAATGTGACATAAAACAATAAAAACTCTAATAAAAAGACTCCACTCAGCATCCTAGAGCTCCACTTGATGTGCCAAAGATGATCCGCCACAATCTTCTCGTGTGAACCCCATCAAGGCCACGTGTGGGCCCCACTGTTCCCTAATGTCCCAATTTAGGAGAAACAAAGAGTCTAGGAGCATCTCACACAATTTGACTCCACAATCCGATTTAAGAATGGCCAACAATTATAATATCGAAGACTTACAATTCTGGAAAAAATACGAAGCAATAGATAACCAACCAAATAAGGCAATATCAGGCCAATAGTGTCTTACAACAGTATTCCAAAAGTTAAAGCTAACTGTTTGGTGTATGGGTAACCAGGTCAGAAAGTAGGGGACAGTTTGGGAACCATTCTCTGGATTCTCTTCCAGAATCAAGAAGATGGATTCTGGAGATTCTTCATTTTTTGGAGCCATTTCCTAACTAGATGAACGTTTGATAACATTTAATATAGAATCCATTTTTTATAATTTCTAAAGTAGAAGTTGTTTGACAATGACATACAGAAATTGCATTTTTTCCATATTGATACAAAAATTTGGCGTATTATATACAACCAATAATCCACAAAAAAAAGGTGTAATTATCATTCCAACATGGTCACCAAAATCTATCCATAAAAAGAGAGGATATGGGGCATTCAACAACAACAAACAGCCTTATCCCAACTATTTGGGGTCGGCTACACGAATCCTGTTCCGCCATTCCGCTCTGT
>JAOXJP010231409.1:0-10633 GCA_025762735.1 Platanus orientalis | reverse complement strand
TCATTTCACTTTTTGGAGCTGTCACATCACCCCCAAAAAGTAAAATGATACTTCCCCTCTGTCTTGTCTCACGACGTCGCACAAAGAGGGTCGGCGCAGGTGATATTCCCCCGGGGCTGCTAGGCCCTCCAAGTAAGTTCAGTCTAGTCACACCCATGGTTCATCGAAACTCCATGATTCCTATATATGATGCATAACAACATTTTAAAAAACAAAAAAATTAAATTAAAAATATATAAATAAAAATTAAAGTTTGTGTGTGTTTGTGTGTGTGTGAGTAGGCAAATCTAAAAAAAACCACCATCAATGTGGTCGACATCGCTTAGCTTCATTCAATGGTGTCTTAGAAACATCATCTCTTGGTGGGTATACTTCATCTGGTGTTAGAGAAACTTCATCTGCTGATGGAGAATCATCATCCAACGGCGGCCCAAAATTTCGATCATCATCACAGCACCTTAGCATAGATTCCAAAATTTTGAAGTCAATCAGTGATAACAAAACATTAAACCTCTCTAGCTTATACCCCAAATAATAATCAGCTGTGTTGCTCAACCAAGTGCATCCGAGTTAACCTGCTGATTAAATGAACCTAGTTCAACCCCATTGCCGAGCATAGTCACTTGCATGATTTCTCTCTGTATATTGCATAGGTGGCTGGGCTGAAATCTATCGAAACCCATTCGATGAACCCGGTCCAAACCCATTGCCATGCATTGTCGACTGTTGATTATTTTATATAGGACGCAAAAAAAGGTGGTTGGGTTGAAATCTGTTCAAACCCATTAGATGAACCCGGCCTAAACCCATTGCCATGCATTGTTGACTGTTGATTATTTTCTATAGGATGCAAAAAAAGGTGGTTGGCTTAAAATCTATTTAAACCCATTTGATGAACCCAGTCCCAACCCATTGTC
The DNA here is from genome assembly GCA_025762735.1 of Platanus orientalis. Taxonomy (NCBI): domain Eukaryota; kingdom Viridiplantae; phylum Streptophyta; class Magnoliopsida; order Proteales; family Platanaceae; genus Platanus; species Platanus orientalis. Next base: position 9,716 of record JAOXJP010231409.1, on the reverse strand, counting down.
ATGCATTGTTGACTGCTGATTATTTTATATAGGATGCAAAAATGTGACTCAGATGAAATCTGACAAAAACCATGTGATGAACCCGGTCCAAACCCATTGTCATGCATTGTGGACTATCAATTATTTTCTATAGAATGCAAAAAAGGTGTTTGGGATGAAATCTGTCCAAACCCATTTGATGAACCCGGTTCAAACCCATTGCCATACATTGTGGACTGGTGATTATTTTCTATAGGACGCAAAAAAGGTGGTTGAGATGCAATCTGTCCAAACCCATTTGATGAACCCGGTTCAAACCCATTGTCATACATTGTGGACTGGTGATTATATTCTCTAGGATGCAGAAAAGGTGGCTGGGATGATATCTGTCCAAACCCATTCGATGAGCTCAGTTCAAACCCATTGGCATGCAATGTGAAATGATGATTACTTGCTATAGATTGCATAGGTTGCTTGGATGAAACCGGTCCAAACCCATTCGAAGGCTTGAATGAAATCCGTGCATCCAACTATGAGAGATTTCCAATTTTTGAACTTATGCTGAGCATGTTTCAAACATTAGTATCTGGAAGGATTCTCAGGAACACTATGTTGGAGAGAATTATAAATTTCATTATTGTCACATGAATTGACCAATCCTGTAAGGTCATCCATCCCATTGTTATAATCCATCATTTTCAAGGAACCAGGATTATTATTGGCAATTGTAGTATCTTCTTCAACTGTAGAGGGACCAGCTTTATCTTCATCAAGTACCAGTGGAGGGAGATTTGGTTCAAAATCATTATTCAAGATAGTATCTTTAACATTTGTAGAATCATTATTTGCATTCTTCTTTCCTTTTTCTTTTTCTTTCTTCTTATAAATTCTACATAAAATGCAATCATCCAATTTCATGGAAAAAATAAAAATAAATAAAGTTAGTGAATTCTAGAATGCTTACTTAGGCCTAGGTGAGTTGAGCATATCCTAAACATATTATCATGACAAGAAAAAAAAAGGGTTTAAAGGTAAGGGGAAAAGACATATACAGGCAAACAAATGTGAAGGAATTGGCTATCGAATGAATCTTCCAAAACTTAGCCATTACAATCTAATTAACCAAGAATGTTTCTAAAAGTCAACAAGTGAGATTTAAAAAAAAATTAAAAAACCTCAAAAGTAAATAAGTTTATATATACACCAAAAAATAAAAAAGAATTATAAGCCAAAAAAAAAATAATAATAATAACTCAATAAATAAATTAATTAATACATAGGTTACAATAGGGGTGGTAATTCATGTTAGTCGGTCGGGTCAAGATAAGGGTATATGATTACACGGCTTAACCCAAACTAGAATCCGACCCATTTATTAATTGTGTACATGAAGCACGTTTAGTCAACCCTAACCTGTTTATTTCATGTTGAGTTCATGTCGAATGGGTTTATGTGGTAATTTGTGTTAGCGGATCAGATGTCAACCCAAACCCAATCAATTTATTAATAGTGTCAAAAAGGCCAATTGAAACCCATTTACACTCAACCCTAACCCGTTTATTTTGTATCGGGTGCACAAGTCATGTCAAACATTGCCACCCCTAGGTTACATGCCCCCACTTAATTGAATTTGACTTGTAAATATATAATTACAAGCAAAAAAGGTAAAAAGTACCTTAAGAAAATCAAACATGCATACTGAAAAGGAAATATTAATCTCACTAAAAGAAGGGAAGGAAATATTATTATCCTACATTGCAGATTAAAAAAGATTAAGCATAGGGTAAAAAATAAAGTCCCCTGGTCCAAAAAGAGTGCAAGTTGGACTATCAGTCAACCTAAACTCATGCATTATGCAGTTTGTCTTTCTTCCTCCTCCTGGAGGCTTTCCTTTATAGTAAACCAATGACTTGTTATTCCCAATATGCTCATTGTTGCTATGTATTACTTGTCAGCTCCAGTAGCCTTCCAGAATCCATCTCCGGCTTTTCAATTTAGCCGACTTCCTTTTGGATACTTGCGATTCCATGGCATGAAAAAATACCAGTCGTTCTTCCTAATTTTTTTGTATGATTCTTATTAATAAACAAAGTGGAAGCAAAGAAATATGAATCCAACACATAACAAATATAAATAAAAAAGTGTTCCAAGTAAAAAAAAAAAAAGTAGTAATAAACAAATTAATGAAGCTGCAAGGTACTCTGGATCATCGAGATATAGATTAACTTCTTTTCTCTGGTTTCTGGGTAACACTTCATTCAAAACCCTCTTTTTCAGATAGTACTTTATCAGCTCTTCATCAGTAGGACAAAATCTACACCCCAAGGGGATGTTCCTGAAGTACCATTCATCAGTAAGTTCTGCATTGCTTGTAACTCTATCACTTCACCTTGTGTCTTCCATGGCTACAGTAGAGAAAGCTTTGAAGAGATTTTTTATTTTTTTGTAAAGCTTTGAGGAGACAATTAGAAAAGTATGTTCGGAGTTACGTTAGAAAGCTAAGGGTTTTATAGTAGAGAGTTCTACGTAGATCAAGATTTAAAGAACAAATTTTTAAAACCCTGAAGATACGGAATCCAAATTGGATTTGATGACCTCCTCAGCTTTACACCATCTATCTAAACCGAAAAGGATCGTCTCCTATGAGAACAAGGAAACCTGCAAAATCCATTATGGTTAAACTTAAAAAGGAGGTGGGGTCCACAATAGTAGTTAACCTTTTATCTTATGTTTACCTAGTCACATCCCGAGTGGAACCTCGACAAGGCCGACCACTTTTGTCATTGGCGACAAAAAAAGGTTCATGTGGGTCTTTTTCACCTCTTTTAGGTTCCTTTTGTTCAATTCTTGGCCTAGCTGAAGTAAAGGCACCCAAATTTGTAGGAGAAGATTGATCTTGGTTACCTACGCACGATAAGAAAACATTAATGCCCCAAAAAATAGAATAACAACCAAATAATACAGGTAAGAACACAACTATAACATATATTCACACCACACGGGTAGTCTTGCACATATCTTAGCATACTAGATTTGAGTTGGGGCCTCTTCATATTTTCTATAGGGGTGGCAATTTGTTTTGGCGGGTCATGTTCATGTCATGTCCAAATAAGGGTATATGATTGTATGGATCAACCCAAACCCAATCTATTTATTAATTGTGTCAAAGTGGGTTGACCTACTCTGACTCGAAACACGTTTACAATCAATCCTAACCCGCTCATTTTGTGTTGGGTTTGTGTTAGGTACATGGGTTATGTGGTAATCAGTGTTGGTAGGTCAGAGTTGTGTCTTGTCAAGGATGTACGACTAGATGGGACAACCCAAACCCAACCCATTTATTAATTGTGTCAAAGCGGGTTGACCCGAAACACGTTTATAGTCAATCCTAACCTGCCTATTTCATGTTGGGTTTGGATCGGGTTCACGGGTCGTGTCAAACATTACCACCCCTAATTTTCTCCAACATTAAGACTGACTGATTAGCAATGTAATCATTTTACCACCTGAATGATTTGAAGTGCTCCAACATTTATAAGGGGGCGACACAGAAACCACCTCCCAGGGTTTCTACTTTCTAGGTGTTTTGGACTGTAGTAAACCATAGTACCAAACCCACAATAACAAACAGGCATTGGGGCATTCTCTGGCATACCTACAATATCCACATGTGATCAGTTCAATAAAGTTTTGATCATTGTTGAATTTGAATATCTAATGGAAGTGATGAATTCAAGTTGGTTCAACCCGCTTTGACCCAAAACACGTTTACAATCAACCTAACCTGCTTATTTTGTATTGGGTTCATGTAAGCTTTGTTGGTTATGTGGCAATTCATGTTTGCAGGTTGGGTTCGTGTCATTTCAAGATAAGGGTATAAGATTACATGGCTTAACCTAGACCCGACCCATTTATTAGTAGTGTCAAAGTGGGTCAACCCATTTTAACCCAAGACATGTTTAACAATCAACCCTAACCCGCTAATTTTGTGTTGGGTTCGTATCAGGTTTGCAGGTTATGTGGCAATTCATGTTCGTGGGTCAAATCATGTTGTCTCAAGCTAAGGGTATACAACTATATATCTCACCGAAACCCGACCCATTTATTAATTCTGTCAAATCGGGTTGACGCAAAACCTGTTTATAGTCAACCCTAACTTGCTTATTTCATGTTGGGTTCATGTCAGGTTCACGGTCGTGTCAAACATTACCACCATTAGGGGGACGGGCATTCATGCATGCTTGCTGAATTTCTTCACACTCCATGTGAGTCAGAATGCAGTGCATCACATATTAGAATTTGGCAGGTTTCTTTGTTTTATAGGAGATGAGCTCTCCTACATAAGAGGAAAGGTTTTTGATGATGAAGAATTTGGATTTGAGCTAACCGAGCCAATTGATTGAGCGAGCCACCCTGGTCCAACCACCCTGCCAATTCATCAGGTAATCCACCCTCGGTTCAAACTTACGGTCATGCACTCCGATCGACCTATCAATAATAGAATAGTGCAAATGTTCGACAGACTGAAAGATTGAGGAATAGTGATAAGCAACCCTACAAAGTAGGCAACTCGTGTATGATTGTTTGCAATTATTGAGCTGATGTACAACTCACCAAGTGACAGTTGTTGACCGCAATCAGGACGAAAATACGGTTACAGGATGTAGAATGGTGCAAGAGGACAACCAATCCAACACTAACATATGTACTACTCACCCACATTCTTCTAACTAACTAGGAGAATATTCCTGGCAAATCACATGGAACAACAAGGATAACTCCTATATTAAGAAGAGAAGCCCTAGAGAAGGAGGTGAGTACAATCATCCTAATTGAGGGAATACGAGGATTTTTTGACCTCTGATCACTAACTTGAGTGTTAGAGGGGTGTAAGCCAGTGCCACACCAACGCCATTCACTATCTTGGTGCAGACAAAAATTGTGTGCAAGATTTTAGATCGAGGGCAAGCAGAAGATCATCTTGGTGAGTTGGGATATGGCATCGTTAGTTGGTGCCGTCTATGGGAAATAATGAAGTGATTTCGGGTAAGACAAAGGTCATATGGTGGAAACTCAATTTGGAACAATGGAAACCCGCCAGAATACCTCATCCACAAATGATCAGGGTAGGAGGGAGGTTGAGGTGACCAAAATTGTAAGTTTGGAACAACAAATACATGACCTCAACCGCAGTATAGAACAAATGAAGTAGCAAAACCAAGAGCAAAGTTGTAGGCTTATGGAGCGCATGGAGCACCAGCATTCCAACAACAAAGAGACTCAAGAGGCCGCATGCCCTAGACCAGAGATCGAACAAGGATGTGGAAGAAAGAGGTAGGGGGATAGCCATAGTCTAGGAGCATCCACATCTCAACAAACCGGTGACCTGGTGGAGAAACCACCATTGAACAAGAGAAGTGTATTCAGAAGATGTAAGATCAACTAGACGCCATGATGAAATCTCTTCAAGGCAAAAACCCTTCCATGGTAGAGGCTTTAGTGCAAAGGACCGACCACCCCTTCTCCACAATGATCTTATCCCATCATCTCCCCAAAAGGTTTGGGATCCCTCAATGGAGCCCTTCAATAGAAGTTGAGATCTGTTCGACCACCTCGAGACATACAAGACCTTAATGCTCTTACATGACTATTTAGATGGGGTCATGTACAAGACTTTCCCAACCACCTTGAAAGGCTCAGCAAGAAAATGGTTCAACAATTTTCAATCGAACAGTATCAACTCATTTTCTAAGCTGAGCTAGTCCTTCACCAGTCACTTCATAGGAAGGAGATGTTATCATAGACCTGTCACCTATCTACTCAATGTTAAACAATCGAATAAAGAGCCATTAAAAGATTATGTCTCCCACTTCAACCAAGAAGTGATGCAAGTAGACGACGTTGATGAGAAGGTGGTGCTCACTACCTTCATGGGTGGGTTGTTACCCACAAAATTTTTAATCTCTCTTTCCAAATCCCTACTGAGCAGCATGTTTGAGTTGATGCTTTGAGCCTAAAAGCATATGAATGCAGAGGATGAGATGGCAGCATGGAGAGACTAGGAAAATGAACATTAAGAGCTGTCGAAGAGAAAAAGTGATGAATGACCGAAAGCTGTGGAAGGCGAAGCAAGAACGAGGGAAACTGTTGACCTAGTGGTAAGGTTGAGGGAGGCATGTGCACTCGTTCGAAGAGCACTGGTTTACACATCGCTCAATTCACCCCTCGAACAAGTCCTTATGTATGTAAAAGATGACCCATCCTTAAAATGGCCCAAGAAACTTAAGACCCCTCCGGAGAAAAGATCCCAAAGGAAGTATTGTCAATTCCGTTGTGACCATGGCATAGAGGATTGCGTAGACCTGAAGAATCAGATAGAAGCACTCATTCGACAAGGCAAGCTGAGGCATTTTATAGTAGGTCGCCCCTAGACCTCACCAAGTGTAGAAGAGGAGCCATCAAGCCACAAGAATATTGAATCCGAGACACTATAAGAGATAAAAGTCATTGTCAGAGGATCTGGAAGAGGTGGTGAGTCAAACTCGACTCAGAAGACACACGCACGGGTGATGAGGGCATCGCAAAGGGAGGTATACTCGACTAACAAAACCTGGAGGTGCCCTCAAACCTGCCAACAAGATATCATGTTTACAGAAAAAGATTCTAAAGGAGTGTAGAACTCTCATGATGATGCCCTAGTGGTCACATTGGTTATAGCAAACCATCAAACTAGAAGGATACTCATAGACAACTACAGTTTGGTAGAAATCCTATACCTATCCACCTTCAAGCAAATGAGAATTGGAAAAGACTAGCTCTAACTGATAGCAACGCCTTTAGTAGGATTCATTGGAGATAAATTAGACCTTGCCAGAATCATCATACTCCTAGTGATTATCGAGGTCAGTCCTCGCTAAGTGACCAAGGCAGTGGATTTCTTGGTCATCAATTGTCCCTCAACATACAATGCCATCATTGGCATACTGACACTAAACAAAATGAATGCTATTACTTCTACCTATCACTTGTTAATGTGCTTCCTAACTGAGGAGGGAGTCAAAGAGGTTAGAGGTGACCAAACAGCAGCCCGAGAGTGTTATAGGGCATCCTTAAAGGGGAAAGAGACAAAAGAAGCCCTCATCATCGATGACATGGAAGGTAGAGAGGACATCCAGCTAAAACAGATTGGGCCTGCGGAGGATCTAGAGGAGTTGAAGTTCGATCCTGACAAATCCAAATGGGTCATTCATGTCGGGAAGATGCTCTCAAAATAATTCAAGCTCCGCTTGTAAAAACTCTTGAGAGTCTACGTGGACGCTTTCATGTGGACACATGCAGACATGCTAGGAATTAACCCAAGGGTGATCACACATATATTAAGCATCGACCCTTCAATGAGACCCATCAAACAGAAGAAGAGAACTTTTGCCGCTGATAGAAACCAAACTATTGTTGAAGAGGTGGATAAATTATTAAAAGCATTCATACGAGAGGTGACTTACCCCGATTAGATCACCAACGTGGTGTTAGTTAAGAAAAGCAACGGGAAATGGAGGATGTGTGTAAACTTCACTGACCTCAATAAAGTCTGCCCTAAAGACATCTTTCCACTCCCGAGAATAGACGCATTGATCAACTCTACATCAGGGCATGCCTTGCTCAGTTTCATGGATGCATTCTCCGGTTATAACTAGATACGAATGGAAAAAGGAGATCAAGAAAAGACGTCGTTCATCACCGACCGAGGCACATGTTGTTATGAAGTTATGCAGTTCAGATTAAAAAATGTGCGAGCTACTTACCAAAGATTGGTGAATAAAGTGATCGAGGCACAGATCAGAAGAAACATAGAAGTTTATGTAGACGACATGTTAGTGAAGAGCATGGAAGCCTAAAAGCACATAGACGACCTAGAGGAAACTCTCCGCACCCTTAGGAGATTCTGAATGAAGCTCAACCCTACTAAATGTAATTTCAGGGTGTCAGCAAGAAAGTTCCTCGGCTTCATGGTGTCCCACAGAGGGATAAAAGCTAATCCTAAGAAAGTTGATGCTATATTGGGTATAAAGCCACCCCAGACAACGTAGGAGGTACAACGACTAGTAGGAAGAGTTGTAACCCTCAACTGATTCATCTTAAGGTCCATAAACAGATGTTTTCCTTTCTTTTACCTCTTGAAGAAGGGATTCGAGTGGATGGATGAGGCCAACCGATCATTCTAAGATCTCAAAAGACACTTGGCACGTCTATCGACCCTTGGCTGCACTACCCAAGGGGAAGACCTATACTTGTATCTAGCAGTATTAGAGGTAACAGTGAGTTCAATTCTAATATGAGATGAGCACAATCAGACACCAGTGTACTACATCAGCAAAGCCCTTCATAGAGCAGAGTTAAGATATCCACCCTTAGAAAAATTGGTCGTCACACTTGTGACAACTGCCAGGAGGCTTTAACCTTACTTCTAGGCCCATCCCATAGTAGTGATGACAAACCAGCCTTTGAGAGCGGTGCTGCAGAAACTAGAGGTATCAGGTAGGATGGTGAAGTGGGCAATCAAATTAAGCAAATTCGAGATTAGCTATTGACTAAGGACTGCTATAAAAGGACAAGTTTTGGCAGATTTCTTGGTTGAGCTGACACTTGTAGAAGCAGACTAGAGGAACTCCTCAAAATCGTAATGAACCCTCCATGTGGACGAATCGTCCACTGCATCAGCCAACGGGGTTGGGCTATTACTGACAACGCTTGAGGGGGTAGAGATCGAGTATGCAATCTAGTTGGGATTTAATACAATGAACAATGAAATAGAATACGAAGTGTTGATTGTAGGATTGAGTGTAACAAAGGAAGCAAGGGCTATGCATGTCACCACTTACACTGATTCTAAGCTAGTCGAGGGACAGGTGACTAGTGAGTACAAAGCCAAAGAAAACTAAATGAAAAAATATTTGGCTAGAGTAACGAGCTCATGTCCCATTTTAATTCCGTCAAGGTCCAACACATCTCGAGAAGTTAAAACAAGCATGCAAACCGATTGGCACAACTAGCATCTAATGACAAGTATGTGATGAGGAACCGATTGCCCATGAGCTACCCTACCAAGCCTAGTATAGAGAATGAGCCGAGCATTCATGTATGCACGAACGAGCCCAAGGATGACTGAAGAACCCTAATCAAGTAGTTTCTCAAAATAGGAGATCTGTCGCCAAACTGAGGTAAGGCCAGAAAACTCAAAATCCAAGCCAGTCGGTATACCTTGATTAGTGATGTCCTCTACAAACAGAGTTTTACTATTCTATACTTGATATGCTTGTCGCCAATTGAGGCTCATTACGCCATAAGGGAAGTCCACGAAGGAATATGTGAAAACCATTCAAGCAGCCGATCGCTCATCCATAAGCTAGTCAGAGCATGATATTATTGGCCAACCATGCAGCGCGACTCGGCGAGTCTTGTTCGGAGGTGCGATAGTTGCCAAAAGTTCACCAACATTCCTAGACAGACTGTGGAAGAGCTCACCCCATCACAGGGCCATGGCCCTTTACCCAATGGAGAATAGACATTGTGGGTTCCCTTCCCCTGACTAAGAAATAGAGGGAATTCCTTGTAGTGGTCGTCGACTATTTACCAATGAAATTCCCGAAATGGATCCTAGAGGGGGGGGTGAATAGGATCTATATAAAATATTTAAAATTTCTTTTAAATAAATTATTCTTTTTAAATAATCTATTCAG
>JAOXJP010231408.1:0-10633 GCA_025762735.1 Platanus orientalis | reverse complement strand
CTTTATTAATGCACCCTTTGTCAAACATTGTGTCACATCCTGTGCAGATGATCGAGTGGTTCGAGTTCAGTAAGATTGGAGTTGACGTGAACTCATTTTTTGGTAAGGTGGAACAACTGATTTCAATCATGGAGTACTAACACATCCCCGCCCCCCCCCCAATCAAAAAAGAAAAAACCCCATAATTTAGTACACCCCCTTAATGTCCCAATAAACTCCCCTCAGAATTTAGTGCGCCCCCAATGCAAGAGACACATGGTGCCGAGAAGTGATTTACACCACCAAAAAAAGTGTAAATCACCTTTTGACATCATGTGTCCTAGCTGCATGTGGAGGGATGTTAGGGGGCCCACCAAATCCGGGCTGGTCATCCCCAGGATTTGGTGCACCCTCTTAACAAATCGGCTAAGGTCTGCCTATATGCAGGGGGTTGAAAAAGTGATTTACACTTTTTAGAGGGATCTTCACTTTTTAGTGCCATGTGTTCACCCCTGATATGGTGGGAGGACCTTAGGTGTTCGTTAGGGGAGCACACCAAATTTGTGTCGATCTTCATCTTCTCAACCGTTTTATACTATTAAAGAAAGTGAGGTTAGCATTAAGATTCCTGATCTAACAATATATGAACAGGCGGAATTCAATGTTGCACTATTCATCTGATTCAATGATCAATATCGCACTGATCAGGTAATATTTTGTTTGCCAGAAGATCAGAGACCAAGGCTGGTTTACTACAGCCACATGATCCATTCTCTTCAATAAATATCTTGTTCAGAACCTTGTTCCGAATGCAACTTGCGTAACACCTTTAGTGGGTCAGCTTGGACTCTGGACTCTCTCTCTCACCCATATGGTTAGTAAAGACGGACTCGTATCACCTGCGACGGGTTATTTGTGCCGAATTTTTGAGGTAAGACACAGTCAAGGTGGAACCCATGTATTTTCTGGGGCTGGGGCCCCTCCAAAAAAAAAAAATGCATGGGTCCAACCTTGACTGTGCCTTGTGGAATAACCTCATTGCAAGTGATACAAACCCGGATTGTATTCGCTCCTCTTATCATCTTCTCCTCTCTGCACCCTGTCAGGGGGAGGGCACATCAGCGCCAATAAATGAAATGCACCCCCCCAAAAAGTGAAAATCACTTGTCGGTGCTGATGTGCCCTCCCCCTGACAGGGTGCAGAGAGGAGCAGACGATAAGAGGTCTCGTGATTCCAAGTCCTTAGATTCAAGTGCTTTTTCATCGTGGGCTGTTTGAATAAACTTCTAAAGCCCATGGGCAAAAAACATTGGGTCCATGCCCATAATAAAAAAACCTAAAGCCTCTTGATTCACTCAGATCCTCTCCTGCAACTTATAGTTTTGTCATCGTCTTATGAGCATTGTAGATGCACATATACTCTAAAATGTAAAAACTCATCTAATCAAATTTGGTTTTTTTGAGTATGTGTCATACTGCAGGCACACACAAGACAATGACAAGACTTTAAGTCATAGGAGAGAATCTTGGGTGCTTTTGATTAGGCCGAGTCTTGGATGGTTTTGCTATGGGTTGGGCCAAATCTAAAAGGTTGCCAATCCTTGTTACTTGTCTTGCATCTGATAGAATCTGGTTTGGCTCAGGTTTATCTCCTAGACCCACTGCTTGCTAACATGTCCTTTACAGACTGGATTAAATCTTGGATGGACTTACTAGGTGCCACCAAGCAAGAGACCCAAAATTGGCTTAGATACATTTTCATCATTTGCTGGTTATCTGTAAAAAACCGAAACAAAACCATTTCTAATAACTCTGCACTTGATGCTCATCAATCTGTACACTTCGCGAATGGTCTATTACAGGAGCTCTTGTGTTGGAAGACCCCTGCCTCCCAGCTGTGTGAACCTACCTTCAGCTTGCCCTTAAGGACTACCCCCGCTCGGATACCTCTCTCTTAAATTCTGCTCTGGAAGCTAAAGCCAAAAGCAGCCCTCTTGGTTCTGTCCTTTGCAAGCTCCGTAGGTTTAAAGCATATCAATTTGGAAGGCTACGCCCTCATGCTCATTAAAGGCTTCTCTCAAAGTCCCCACTTCTAACCCTGATGCATCAGACCTATCATGCAGAACTGTATCTATCTTATTAACACTTTTGATTCTGTTATCGGTAAATTCTGTAGCTCATAGTATATCAAACTTTGGTATCCTCTGTAGAGGCCCCTTCTAGAGTCTATCCTAAACGCTTGCCTCCCTTAAAAGCAGATAATATTGATGTTCTCTAAAAGTACTAAACCCAAGTAAAAGAGATGTTTTCTACAGCTGGTGCAATCCTCATATAAAGCCCAAAGCACGGATATCTCGCACTCCCAAGTATAAGAAGAAGAATACCTTATAGCATATACACCTGCATGAACTAAAACAAATTCAACAGGATAGGTTTTTATGAAAGCTAATTCTGTTAAATCATTGTCTAATAATACTTAAAACCACCCGGGCATCACAATTTTTACTCCAAATTTTACATAGGAAAGCATGGAACAACTATAACAGGATTAAGTAACCATCCTCTAAAATTCCAAGTAGCACCATCCATGCATGTTTAACTAATCTTCTATCCTACAATGCCAATAAGTATACTACATGAAGAGACAATTTTAAAGAGCAAAGGAAAAACATAAGATTTCACCAATACCTCAAGCTTCCGATACACTCCCAAGGGGAAATGGGAAGAGCCCGCGAATAGAAAGGGTTGGCTCCACTTGGGAAGCTTCGGATGAGAGAGAGAGAGAGAGAGAGAGAGAGAGAGAGAGAGAGAGAGAGAGAGAGAGAGAGAGACGCTTATTTATGTTCTGGATTGAGTGCAGAACAGAGTAGATGGTTGGAGGGCTGAAGAGGCACCAGATGTCAACCGGATCAAGTGAACATAATCTCTCTGGCTAAGGGTAAATTGTTGGCACTGGATGATCGAAATCTATTCTCACTCAAAATCTTCTGACACCTTAAAACACCTGCCACTTAAAAAAGTAAAAGTAAGTTTACAAGGAAACACATTACAAGAGTCATGGACATTAAACTTAATTAATTTTGGAATCTATATTGGACAAGTGCAATGCAAGGAAAGTTACTCGACGAAAATCAAAGCAGAGAAGCTTAGAATTCAACAGAGACACATACTGAACTTGATCAACTGTATACCCCTTCAAGTATTCAACTGAATTTTATAAGTATGTGCTTTGTTATATGGGTATAGCAAATTAAATAGCCAAAGTAGACTTTTTTTTTTTCCATTAGATTCATAAAAAACATGCACACTCATGGACCATGTATAACACTACAAACCAGGTAAACAAGACTCAAATTATTGACAGGTTTTGTCAATTGATCAAGAACACAAATGGGTTTTGCAACACCCAATAGTTGACATGATTATTTTAAATTATGCATGTCTCTGTATGTGGAAAAATGGACCAAAGAAGCTAAATATAAACTCCAATTGTAGAAAAAATAAAAGAAAAGAGGTCACATAAAACTCCAACGTCAAATAAGCTAAGTAGTGATCTGAAGACTCGAGAGATCAGCCTGAGTTGGCTCAAAACTCGGTTGGGACGTGGAGTACCTGAATTAAGCTTCTAGGTTCCGAAAGCTATTCATGATGTCAGATTAGTATTTTCAATTGAGACTTTGAACCTTAAAATCATTTTTTTAACGGACTCGTATCCTATTTTTGTTGAAAGTGTGTGGTAAACTCGGTTGAGCTTTGAAATAATGAGAGAGACTCGTTCTAGTGAAAGTCACTATTGACTCGGGACCAGTTTGTGTAATAACACACTACCATGACTTTGAAAAGTAAAAGAAAACCATTATATTGAAATGGAAAGCATTTGGCCGAGGAAGGGATCATATTCCTGCTTTGATCTATGCTTCATTCTATTTGTCAATGAAAAGGCAGCCAGACTATAGGAAGGGATCAGTTTTTACAGTTATAAAAGACAAAAAAGAAACTCATTGTAAAGAAAGCATATGTGCATGTGGAAAGAAAGAGCAAAACCACATCACCTTTGACCAAAAACGATATCCACCTAGCTCCCTTCCAGAATTAACTTTCTTTTGGTTGAAGACAGCCACACCAACCACAACACAAATAAGTAGCCAATGCTCCCTAACATGGGTGCCTGTAGCATCACCTTCTTAGGAGATAGGTCTTGATCTCGAATTCCCCCAGCAGCATCCCGTAGTTGACTCCCACCTTGACTCCCACCTGCGTGCGTGCCCCGCATGCCAAGAACAAAGCTAAACGGATCAAAGGCCGACTGTATATCAAGCATGATAGTTGGAATGTGGGAAATCAACTGCCAATCCTTGCCTCTCTCTCTCTCACATCGCCAGCATAGGGTAAGACATCCTTCAATCCTCAGCTTTTCTAGTGATGTGAGGCTTTGGATTCCAGCCGATTCCAGCCGGAAGAGATTTCAGATTTGGGCAATTCCTAATCCACAATGACTTAAGTGATGTTAGCATTTCCAACTGCTCTGGTAATGATGTTAATTTTCCACAATCTTCAATATACATATGCTTGAGTAAAGGGAAGCCTGCCATATTTGATAAAGACAGCAGATTGGCGCAAGACTTAATCCGCAAAACCTCTAGAGATGATAATAATGGCTTTATGGCATAAGACTGGGGTGCTGCTGCTGTTGTTGTTGTGGTGAACCATCATCCCCATCACCCCTCATTATCATCATCCACGAAGGAATTTTCATGCCGGGAAAGTAAAAGATCTCCAATCCTTTTAGCTGTGGGGGAGGTTGGAGGCCTTCCATTACATCATCAGCATCAACATCAACATCACCATCATTTTTCCTAGCATCAACATCATCATCATTCCTAGCATCAACATCATCATCATTTTTCCTAGACCACCATAATTTCAAGGAAAGAAGATTTTTCTTATCCTTTAAATTTGCCTTACCAGCATCTTATCTAGATTTCAAGTTTTCCAAGAAGAAAATCTCTAAACTACCCCTGAGATTCTGTAGATGCCCTAACTCTCCAATACCACATTGGCTATCCTTGAGAACCGGAAATATGGGTAATATTTGAAGGTTTGTTAGTTGTGCAATGTCCTTGGGCATTGATATATCCTTCATATTAATTTCGAGATGTCTCAAGTTAATCATCTTTGCAATACATTTTGGAAGCTCAACAAAATCCCAGCAATTTATGAGTCTCAAAGTCTGCAAATTAAGGAGATGGGTGATAGACTTTGGTAACTTTTGAATATCTGTAAATGAGAGGTCAAGGTATCTTAAATGTATCAACTTGCCAATTGAAGGTGACAACTTAACAAGCTTAAAGATACTCAAGTCCAACACACGTAGGTACTTGAAGCTTAATAATATTTCATGTGTGAGCGTCGAATAATAACTGGTCTGGCACATAAAAAATGTGTGCAAAGAAGATTTATTTGTCTTACCAAGTGCACTAAGATATGTTTCCTGCCTTACATTATTAACAAATGACAAACGGCGTGTTTTACCATGCACTGTTTTTAGCTCATCAGCTTGTACGATCGAGCACTCATTCTCACTAACAAATTGTGCAAAATCATGTATTAGATCATGCATCTCGCATGCTATCGTATCCCCGTAGGCATCTATTTGTTGATTTCGGAAAAAAGATCTTGCCAATAAATGATTGAAGTACTCGTTAGCTGTGTCTTCCAACGACATGCCGTCACTTACTGGAAATGGTGGAATGAAACCTTCTGCAGTCCATAATTGGATCAGCATATCTTTCTTAATCTTATAATCCTTGGGAAATATTGAACAGTAAGCAAAGCATTGTTTCAAATGCGATGGCAAATTCTCATAACTCAACGGTAGTACAATTTCTAGTAGACTGCTGTCACAGCTGTCCCTATTAATTAATCTATCTCTGACTGACAACCACTCAAATTCCTCCTTTGAGTGGCACAATAAGCCGCCCAATAATCTTACTGCTAAGGGCAAACCATTACACAAGTTCATAATCTCCTTTCCTATTGCCCTTAAATTTGAACTCTCTTCTACTCCTCCGGGCCTAAACACCTGTTGCTTGAATATAGACCAAGATTCTTTCTCTGTTAATAATCTCAAATCGTGAGGATGTGAGCCCATGATCCTCGCAACATGCTGACTGCGTGTAGTAACAAGGATTTTTGCTTTCCCTAACGCCAGTACCGTCAGTACCGTGTCTTATACAGGATTTCAATAAACCCCACATTTCAACATCGCAAACGTCATCAAGTACAAGTAAAAATCTCTTCCCCCTCGAATTGTGTCGAAGTTCGCTTTGGAGTGCATTCAAATTAGATAGATAAGATAAAGAACCCTTAATGGACTCCAAGATTTCTCTTATCAGCCTTTTAACATCACAATCATCATACACACAAACCCACGTTCTTAGATCAAAATACTTCTGTACTGCCCCATTATTGTAGGCTAGCTGAGCTAGTGTGGCCTTTCCCAATCCCCCCATACCAACTATGCAAAGGACCGAAATCGTCTCCTTTTCGTTAGGTGAGCTCCTGATTAACCATTTTACTATATATTCGTATCCAGAGTCCATTGTCATGGACTCAGTTTTTTCAAACTCCAGAGACCGTACGATACTTGTGTTATTTCCGCTTGTAGACGAGTCAGTCTAGTCCACGCCTATACTTGGTGTCTTAAATACAAAAGAATACTTAGGGAGGAAAGGAATAGAAAGCTTTATTGCTATCCAAGAATGCTTACAAGCTTACAATGCTTGAAAGCTCACTCCTCTTGAGTTGTTTACAAATGAGGGGGCCGTCTCCTTTTATAGGCCCCTAAGGGTCCCCCTAAGCCCTTCTGATTAAGCCATTTGTCCTTCATCCAAGGGCTAAGACATTTCTAGAACATTTCTAGAGTTTTCTCCTACCTCCTCATGTGGAATTATCTAGAAATCATCTAGAGGTCTCCTTACATTTTGGAGCCTTCTAGACAACTCTACAACTCTCTTCATATTTCCATAGTCTTCTCCTAGCATCTAGAGTCTTCCAGAGACATCTAGACACTTCTTGAATTTTTCCTAATGATCTAGAACCTTCTAGAATCATCCACATAGTTCTAGAACCTTCTAGAATATTCTAGGACCTTCTAGAATCTTCTAGATCTCTCTAGAACTCTCTAGAACCTTCCGGATCCTTCTAGATTATTCCGGATTATTCTAGATTCTTCTAGATACATTGTCCCCAATACATTGAATTTATTGGTGAGGGTCCCCAAAGCCTCTCATTACCATGCGGGGCGTGACACCATGCTCGCAACTGTTGAATCATCTACAAATATAGAATTGGTTTTTTGATATTCTCTGATTTCGTTTTCACGACTTGTATCCAGAATATGAAATTGAAAAATTTTCCGAGCCGCACTAATTTCATCTATCTTGTCATTGATTTCTTTGATCTTATAACTCATCTTGAGACGAAATGCAATTTGGTTCGAGGATGAGAAAAACTTGCATACCTTATTCACCAAGCGGGTCCGGGTGTCCATTTTCTGTCGAAGAAATTCAGTTGCGATCTCGTCCAATACGTCATCTGCATCATAAGCTACATCTTTAAATTTCTTCAACCAAGATCTCACGTCCTCATCCTTCTCTTGTTGCTGCTCTGCGCCTTCTAGTATAGCTTGAATAGCAGATAACGAGTCCTGTAGCTTTAACACCTCCGCCTCAAAGCCCCGTGGTAAACAAATTTTTTGGCAAGGGAAGTAGCTAAAGCCCTGGAGAAAGTTCAACTTGTCCAAAATTTGCTGTGTCAGAACACTAACGATTGCGTCGGCCATCCTTCAGTCCTTTGCTAACAAAGAAATCATATTAACTTCTGTGCCGAGATCGAGATCTTCTGTTTTCTCAGCTGCGGCTTGGGTTTGCTCATCAAAACGCTGGAGTACCTTTCTAAATTCAAAGTCTTTTCACGAGCATTAGCCGTTTCTTCCATAAGTTCATAAACCCCAAGTCCACGTTCAATCGAGTGGACCCTGATTTCTTCGCAAACTCAAGTCCTCCAGTATATCACCCAGTATATAAACTCAAAATCTCTCTCTCTCTCACAGTTCATCACATCATCTCCGGTCTGAATGGACAGTACTACCACTCCAGTCTCTACTGAGATGTGACACGATGTATTACAAAGGGTGAATCAATAAATACACTATACTTTTCAATTGTGCATTTACTGTAATGCCCTCTTTTAACTTATCTGTATTTACTAAAACACTCTTTGTCAAGCCACATGCCACACATGTGAACACATCTTCTACACCCAAAATTGTCTACTCCCAGACATAAGGGCTGGTGTGTAAGGATGCAAATGAGTTCCGATGCAGATATTAGTATGTCCGAATTTGGTTCATTTATAATCGGATATTTAATCGAGCCGGATACATATAGGTTCATATTCGTATCCATTAAGTTAGTCGAATATCAGATACGAATACAAATATATCCAATTAAATAAATTCATTAAGTTAGGTTAACATATTTGCATATGGTAGGTTAGGATTAATGTTAAAAGTGACGCAACATAACCTACAATATATAGTATTTAAAAAATAAAATAACTTACAATATTATATAACTGTTATTTAGTCGAATGAATGTATATATATCTGTATTTGGTTCATTTATAATCGGATATTTTTTAAACAAACGGATATTTAATTGAAACAGATAAATGTATATCTGTATTTGCTTTAAACGAATACGAAAATGAACCGAACTCGGATAATAATTGGATACTTGCATCCCTACTGTGTGTATAGGGTTAGACTTTTTTTTGGGTGTAAAAGATTATATGCTACACTCAATTTATCTGTCCGTACATATCCCACACAAAGCGAGGTGTAGGGTTAAAACTGTAAAAACAGTTTTCAAACGAAAAAAATATACCCATAAAATGGGGTTTATAGGATTAAAACCATGAAAAAGTGTTCATATGAACATTTTCTCCCTATTTAAATGAGACACTAAATTCAACAAACCACATGTCAGCCTATGGCGTGGGAATACAGGGGGACAAACATATTTAGGTGTAGCAGATCCTTTCAAATAAAACAGAAAAGCATTTTCTTAGCTTTAAGGGACCTAGCTTTAAATACTGTCCTCTGGATTCAGATCCTCTATAGTAAGTTAAAATATACTAACTTGCAACAAGTGTCTACACTCACACACAAATTAGAACTCCCATCAAAAGGCCAAACTTGGTTGAAGTTATAAATTAATCTTATACATGTCGTCTTTTGAGAACCATTGCACGTAAATGTATTTTAATTTACTGCAGAAAATCTAATTCCGGCCAATAGAGAAATCCTACCATTTGGGCTAGATCATTAGGGCCGGCTGTGACCTATCTTGTCAAAACCTACCCAGCACCAACACGTTAAACAATTGGCTTATCAGTTTAGGACTTTAACCGGGATATCCTTTGTCAAAGAACGTGTCTCTCGCTGAGTTGTAAATGATTCAAAACCCCCTCCTTTTACGGAGGAGAGATTTTGTCGGCCTCTCCCCCTACATAGGTAGGTCCGCTAGGCATCAAGGGGTAGACACATCAGCCCCGCAGAAGAGTAGGCACGAATGAAGTTCGTACTAATGGGTGCGAATGGAGCCAGGGGGGGACACATTAGTGCTGAAAAGTGAAAAGCACCCCCCAAATTGTGTAAGTCGCTGTTCGGCACTGATGTCTTGGCTCCTTGGTACTGTTTGCACACATCGGTACAAACTTCATTCGCACCTAATCCCAACTGCATCAAGGCCGAAAGTGATTTACACTTTTTTAAGGTCTTATCACTTTTCGGTGCTGATGTATCCGTTCCTCGATGTCTGATGGGTCTAAGGCTTTTTTAGGGAAGTGGACAAAATCTCTTGTGATTTTAGAATAGGCCAAATGCTTTAGGAGATCCCACACATCAATAAAATTAGGAAAATGATCTTGCTACACTTAAATGTATTTATCCCCAAACCACAGGTTGATACGTGATGGTCATTTGAATTTGGTGCCTCTTTTAATCAGAGAACAAATCATTTGCTCATGTTTTTATAGATTTGATCCTATAAACCTATGTTTTCATTTGATAACTTCTTTTACATTTTTAACCTTACAAACCTCACCTTTTGTGTGGAGGCACAGGGGACAGAAAAATTGGTGTAGCAGATCAGTTTGTCACTACTGAGTGGGGGCATGAGATGATTGATGCTAGAAGTGGTGGGCACATACCACCAAAAAAGTGAACATCACTTTTATACGAAAGTGTCTTTTATTTTTCAGGGGTATGTGCCCACTTATAGAGTGAATTTCAGTAATTTAGGGGTATAGGTTGTGATTGAAAAGTATCCGTGCAGGAGAGGATCTGGGCCTACAATAAGTTAAAATACATTAATATAAATTTGTTTTAAAAACATGAGTCATACGGAGAATTTATATTTGGAGAATGATTGTTTGTGTTGCCACAGGCATATGTATAAAGGAAGTTTACCGTTCTTGAACATATAAATTAGAAAAGTTCATTAAACAACCACATATCTACATATGCTTTCCCATGATCATCATATGAATATCTGAGATCTAATCTTAAAGGAAGTTTAAGAAGAATACC
>JAOXJP010231407.1:0-10634 GCA_025762735.1 Platanus orientalis | reverse complement strand
TGTTTGTGAAGTCATTTGCTAGGATCTTAGAAAACCTACCTATTGTGGTGATTTGTCAAGAGGTCTTGTCAATTTCTATTAAGATCTTAAAAATCCATAATTTATACTAGGAGGAAAAATGGATTGGCATGCTATCTATATGTATTTCTTTGAAATAATGAATTTCATGCATTGTGAATGCTTGAAAACTAAGATTCTATCACTCTATAGTTTCAATGAAAGATATTAATGGGTGATTTTCTTGAGTTCCCATGAGAAGTATGATTAATTGAATTAGTGGTGAGTATCTCTTAAATATGTGGTTAAAAATAATATTAGGAGATAACTATGAAGCATGTTGATTTTCATGAAATGATACTTGCATATTGATGTGTATAATTGCTTAAGAAACTCTATGAAATGATTCAAGTAAAATATACTTAGAGATAATGAATGATTGGATGATATATGTAACTGAATTGTCATCTAGGCTATTGCTCATGCCATGTGTATAGGTTTTATGATGCTTGAAAATATATGTAGAGTTGTATGATTTTTCCTCATTGATAAAGTTAAAGAATGACTTGCTCATGTTGTATATATCCTTGATCTTGATAGTACACTTATATTATGTGGACATAATTTCCTCTTCTATTATAATCAAATAATATACCATGTAAAGTTAAGGTTAAGTAAAATGACTATAAATGAACAATATTTGAAAGGATTAAAGGATAAGGAGAATGGAAGCAAATTAAAAAGAAGAATATAGACAAAAGTTTGTGTAAGACTCCAACTAGGGGAGTAAAATGGTAACTAGAAAAAGATGATAAGTAAAGATGGCTAAGATGTAAAGAACAAATGTAAATGATGATCTATGCTATTGGAGTTATAATTCAATATGTCAATGGCCATTGCTATTAGGATTACAATTTAATATGCTAATGGCCCTTGCTATTAGGGTTATAATTCAATGTGCATATGACACTTGTTATTAGTGTTACAATTCAATATGTCAATGTCCATTGCTATTGGGATTACAATTTAAACCCTTACTATTATGGTTATAATTCAATATGTCGATGGCCACTGCCATTGGGAAATAATACAATGTGCTAAAGTGTAAATAAGTTAATCAAAGTATAAATAAGTATAAAAAAATGTAAAAAAGTGGAGCAAAGATGTCAGTAAGTGTAAGAAAGTATAGGTAATGACCCCTTACTTTTCGAGTTATAATTCAATATACCGATGACCCTTTCCATTGGGGAATAATACAATGTGCTAGAGTATAAGTGCATTAAAAGACTCCACCATTGAGGAAAAAGAAAAGAAACTATGATGAGAAGAAAAAAAATTCATAACAAAGTAAGAGTATTAAGGAAAGAATGGGAAACATATAAGCTTCAAAAGTAAAGTGAAATTATAAGTGATATAAAGAATGAAAATTATCAAGTCAAGAAAATGAAAACATTTAAGTTCCACAAGTAAAAAGAGATTCATAAGTTAAGGAACATAAGTTCTATTGAAGGAAATGAAAGTACATAAGTTACTAATGAAAATGGAAATCCTTAATATGAGTAAAAAAAGAAAATGTCAAGAAAAGAGTGACATTACATACTCTTTAAAAAGAATATCAAAGTCTATAAGATATGTAAGAAAAGAAGAGGATGTAGCATTAATAAATGGTAACCTCTTCCAGCAAGAGATTGAAAGGACAATGCCAATATTCCTTTAGGACTTCTTTAGGCAATGAAGCTTAGGAGATGCCCACTGTGTTGTGAAAGTCCTTGAAATAGCTGGGTTTATGGGCTAGGAACACCACACCTAAGTCGTGGCAATATTTCCAATCCGAGAATGACTCCAACTCTTCAATGGTAGGTGTAAGCTCTTGTTCCTCTAAGAGAAACATCATGGATGATGGGTCCTAAAATGAAGTGGCTGCCTCTAGAAGTGACCAATCTAAGTTAATATGTGCCAAGGCCAAGTTGGCACCAAGCCGACTTTAGTCTCTTCAAATTTCCCCCTCTTTAGGGGGAAGGGCAATTACAAAATTTGCGGTGGTTGTGGAGTGTGGTTCTAGACATATTGGTCTTTGATCCATGCCTGTTGAAGCAAACACGAAAAAGGAGTTAAAATTGAATTTAAAGTCGAAAAAAAATTTCTACAAAAATTAAGCCTAACTCCTGAATTTTGCCTCAATGCCTAAATTTTAATTCAATTAAAATTCAAGCGTTGGGAGCACGATTAGGCATTGGGAGAAGTTATAGGTTTTAAATGGCCTATGAATCCAACTCTTGATTTTTCATTGCATTTTCGAATAAAACAATTACAAAACATAGAAAACTCTTAGAAATCCTCATTTTCTATCTTTCAAAACTCCTTTCCAAACCAAACCCAAACTTGAAGATGAGTTAAGGTGGATCGTCAAGAAATTTCCCTCTCCTTTCCTCGCAAGAGACAACATTATGGAGGAAGTCAATGGCGGATGGGGTAAGTTTTTGATATTTTATTCATTAAATTTTGATTACAGTGTTCTTTTTGTTGAATTTTAACAAGTCTTTGAAAGTTTTGCAAAGGATTTTAGAATTTTTTTATCTTCTTCAAGTTTCTTTTTTGTTTTTTGAGATTCTCTTCAAATTGTAGAATTTTAATGTTTAATGGGTGTTGGTTACATACAATTATGTTAATTCATGTTTTAGAACAGTTTAAAGTAGTTTTCACAAAGTTCCAAAAAGATTCAGAGATTTTTGGTCGTCTTAATGCCTAAAATTCTACTACCCTAAGTTATAGGCGTTGGGATAAAAATCAGGCGTTAGGCCAATTTTAGGCATTAGACCAAATTTAGGCATTAGCCAAAATTTAGGCATTAAGCCTAAGACCAAAAATCTGATTTTTATTTTTTTGGTTTCTTTTTTATTTTATGTTGTCTTAACTTATTCATTACTTGTTCTGTACAAAGGCTAGAGGTGTAGTCGAAAGACATGGGTCTTGGTTCGGGGTCCAAACACTTTGGAAGCGCATGTACAACACTGTCCAAACCAAGGTTAGGGAGTTGGGGTTTGGGTCATTTCTCAGTCTACCTTCCCTAAAAGTAGACAAGGGGTTGCTAATGGCCTTAGCAGAAAGGTGGTCCCTAGTGACACGCACATTCCACCTTCCTATAGGGGAGATTGGGTTGCCCCCAATCAACTTCTTCATGATGACCGGGCTGCCTATGGATGGCTTGGCTCCCCTTACTGTTGATGAGGCCACACCAGAGCTAGTGTAGGACTGTCTAGGGCTGCAAGAGGTTGAGTATTACAAGGGGCCCAAAGGGGTCCATTCATCCTAATTTGAGAAGAACTATGTCTGGGCAACCGATGCAAGCATCGACACTAAGATGGACTGTACAGTGAGGACCTTCCTTCTTTACATGTTGACCCAATCCATCTTCTGCGGGAAGAGCGATCAGATTTACTTTCATCTACTACCCACCCTTAAGGACCTAAGTCAGGTGAGGTCCTACAGTTAGGGTAAATCTAGCTTAGGGTAGATGTACACCAACATGAACGAGGTCACAACTGGGAAGGGGCCACATGCCTTCCTAGGATTGTACTTCCTATAGGAGGTGAATTAGTTTTTAAATTGTTTACTTTTAAAGTTTTTCCTTTTTATTTTTACATTACTTAATACTTTTAATATTTTTTTGCAGGTTTGGTGTTATGAGCATTTCACACCTCTAGCTCCCAAGTGGAGGAGTTTGGAATAGTTTTCCTTTCCTTGTGTGGAAAGGTGGATCGTCTCGAAGACACACCACAAAGTCCGCAAACCCACTTGACTTAAAAGTTCTTCCCCTTTTTTTTCATTTCTTCTTTTATAGCTCTTTTTTTAACTTTCCTTTGAAATTATTTTTAGTTGCTGGTGCAGATCCCCATCCCCGAGGAAGATGACTTTGATACAGATGATGAGGAGGAGGAGATGTCTCCTACACCGGATGGGGTAAAGGCCACAAAGCCATCGGGTCTCGTAGAGGGTAGAGTCAAGGGTGCACCTTCTTCAAGACAAAGGAGGGGACCAGTTCAACTAAGATAGAGAGCATTCCTAATGTACCTCTTGGGGATGAGGTCTTCCGCTTTAGTGGGGAAAGATCATACACTATGAGGCAGAGGGCTAGGAGACCACCTGTTGAGCAGCGGATGGCCATATTGGAAGCCAACCCTCCTAAATCTAATGATGAGGGGGGTGAAGATGATTGATTGAACTTTTTTTTTCTTTAATTTTAAAAGATGTTTGTAAAGACTTGAGTTTTCTTTTATTTTCTTTTGAAGACTTTGATGTAGTTAATTCTTATTTGGAATGGTTGTTCTTGGTTTACATGGGATGTCTAAATGGTTCTCACACTCAAGTTTAATATGTATTATGCAAATGAGGTGAGAGTTATTCAAAATTAACCAAGAA
Source organism: Platanus orientalis (assembly GCA_025762735.1). Lineage (NCBI taxonomy): Eukaryota > Viridiplantae > Streptophyta > Magnoliopsida > Proteales > Platanaceae > Platanus > Platanus orientalis. Next base: position 6,218 of record JAOXJP010231407.1, on the reverse strand, counting down.
GGTAAACTCCGGTCTAATATTATCTAGAAAAAAATGATTTTTTTATAAAATTGGTCAATGGGCATGAATTCCTGGTTCCATTATTCAAGGCATGCAAGAATATAGTAAAAAAAATTCGTCAATCAAATCCTAAGACTAGACCTTTAATCTATTGAGTGTAATCTAGGTAACTCTAACCTAGAATGACTAAAATATGCATGATTTTCAAGAAATTCTGTAAGTCAGATGTATCAGTCTAAATACCTCCCCGAAAAAGATCGGATCATAGGAATAGTGACTGGCTTGGATAACTCGACCTGATCGCCCTGACATAGCAGCCACAAGACTGGTGTTGTTCACATCCAAAGTGTGTTCCAATATTGGTCCATTGGTAAGTAATGAACAGATATAGGGCTTATGAATGTGATGTATTGGTGCAATGTCGTGTCCTATGAACTCATTTTGTATATAAAAGTAAATCAAACATGTATCCATACAAGTTGTTGAAAGGGAATTTAATCCTAAATCTAATTCAAGCTGCCCTGGATCTAAAATGGACATGTTTTCTAGCCTAAGCATACAAATTTGAATGAGTGTTAAAGATGGGGTATAAACTTAATAACTAATGGAGTGACCTATATCTAGTTAACCATGTATTCATGGACAATGTGTAGACATATATAAACAAAAAGTGTGTATTTGAAGATGGTATTTAAATATGTATAAGCAGATAAATAAATAAAGAAAAACATGTATTTATAACAATTAAAGCATGTATATTTCATAGATCAAACGAAAATTCCCAGTAGAGATGCCATTTTGTGGACATCAGGGGAGAGAGGGTCCACGGCCATTGCAGGCCGAGGGTCTGAGCCACATTGGGGGGAGGTAAAATAAAGGGCTATGGGCTAACCCTTTAGTTAGACTTTCTTAGAAGTCGCCACCAACTCGGGATCAACCGATGGAGCTGGACATCGGTTCCCCACCTTAGAAAGGAGGAGAAGTCAAGACCCAGAGGTCTAGGGATTTAACTCCTAAAACTGGTTTACTTTCTAAAGAAAACAAGTAAGTTGTTTTATTACACTTCGGGAAGGTGTTAGGCAACCCAAATACCCACCTTTTTAAGGTGGATTCTCCTTATTATACATGCTTTATGTAGTTATAAGATTACATGCTAATTTTTTTTTAGAAAGCGGGTTTTTCTAATTTCTACAGGCCTAACACCTGATTATGCTTCTTACGCCTGAATTTTAAAACGCCTAAATTTAATTCATTGTAAAATTCAGGCATTAGTTACTGAAAATCAACAATTAACCTTATGTGTTTAGACCTTTTTCTGTGGGTCCCAGTGTAGTGGGGGCCCTCTGGAAGGGTAAACAACTTCCCCTTGGATCATAATGTCTAAGTTTAGGAGTTGGGATATCTATGGAGACAGAGATTATCATAAAAAAGAGGGTAGATCTATATTTTCACTCAGGCCTAACGCTTAAATTTCACCTTGACACCTAAATTTTACAATGCCTGAATTTCATTCCGGTAAAATTCAGGCATTAGTTACTAAAATCAACAAATTAACCTAAGGTTTTTTAGCCCCTTCTGTGGGTCCCAAATACATGAAAATTTACAGGTGAGAGCATAGCCCCTCTACAATTCATGGTCCCTATCTTAAACCTAAAACATAATACTAAAAAGTAAAAAGAAGAAGAAGAAGAAGAAGATTTTCATCATAGGCCTAACGCCTGAAATTTAATCCTTACACCTGAATTTTAATTCAGTCGTTGGGATGAAAGTAGGGCCCACCGAGGTGCTTGCGCACAAGAATGGCTTCCAAAAAGTTATCTTGGCTTGTGTCTAGGCTCAAAGAGACTTGGGGTTCACTAGGGTGGGTCCCAAATCCCAACACCTAAATTTACTTGACGCCTGATTGTTACAATGCCTGAATTTTAATTCGGATTAAAATTCAGGCCTTAGCTGCTTGGAGAAAATCTAGTAGCTAACTTTTTTAACTTTAGATACCCTAGAGATAGTGAAAAATTCAAAAATTTTATACAGAATCACATTGATACATGGGGAATCACATATAAAAAAATTAGCTCAAGAAAATTTCTACAAAAATCAAAATAAAATAAATAAACAGGCTTAGACATAAAAAGTTCAAAGAAATCAGTTTTTAGGGCATGTTTGGGGGGACTATTCCAAGACCCAAACAAGCCCTACAATTCACCAAATATTTATCACAGGTAGGACACCATCTCAGGGTCCTACCATTAAAATTTGAGCCCATGTGGCTCAGCACAAAATTTTAAAAAAAATCGAAAGTGAGCAATGGTCAAAGAAGAAGTGCTGTAGAGACAACTTGTGTCTCTGTGTAACCCAAATTTAGCGGTGTGTAATTAAACTATTACAAACACTAAAGCAGCATAAGATATGAATTAAATGATTACCTAAACATACACCAAGCTAGGGTTTAGTCTTACCTTCTTAGGGTTAGGGTTTGGGCTTGCACACTTGAGCTTTTCCCTTTTCTATTTCTTTTCTTTTCATTTTCCTTTCTTTGATTTTAAGACCGACCCTAATGTGCATGAAATTTTGGGTATTTATAGACCCAAATTGGCTGGGTTAAGGGCTAGGATTCATCCTTGGAGGATGAGAGATGGAGGGCTAAGATTGCATTGTGAAGGGAGCAAGGCTCCCCTCCCATTGGTTGAGGCTAACTATGGATTGAATTTAGCCTCAAGTGGATAAGTCATGGATGTGGGGCTTGGATTTGACCTCAAATAAGTAGGTTTAGATGAAGGGCTAAAGTTTAGGGTTTGCAACAAATGAAGGGTTGAGATAAAGTTTAGGGTTTAGGAATTAAGGGTGAGAGATTAGGCTTATCCATTCAACAATCAATTTGATTGGCTGAATGGAATCAAGAGCTAGGGTAGACGTACTAAATCTAGGGCTGCATGGGGGCATTACAGAAACTTGAAATTCATATTTCAATCCTAAGGGGGGTGCACAAGGGTGCATCAAATCAAGGGGGAGGATTAATACTTGGGGACAAATCTATCCACTTTGATTGTTTGATGGAAATCAAGGGCTAATAAACCTTGTGCTAAATCTAGGGTTATATATGAGATCCATGGAAATTTGATATTGATCTTAGAGGAGGTACATGGGGCGTACAAGGAATATTCAAATCAAAGGGTGGGGGTTTTAGCTCTCAAGTATGAATGCATTAATGAGCATTAGTGAGCTAAAATCCAAATAAGGTGAGTTCATTAATCTCAAATGCATTAAATTCATGAAAAAGTTCCCTATTACCTAGCTACCTTGCTTTTTGGTTTCCTGTGCTTGGAAATAAGTGAACTTAAACATAGTTTTCGAAGTCTCGGATGTTCTAATCATAATGGATCAGTCGGAAACAAATTACTATAAGGTAAGTAGGTGAAAACATGGTTTTATTGACTTCAAAAGCTCTCAAATAATTATTAGAAGGGAAAGATGATAAAATTGATCTTTGAAATCTTCATATGAAAGGTGACTCTTAGTTTTTATGAAATACAAGTTCAAACCATTCTGAAATACGACACCCAAGCAGAAAACCGTGCTCAAGATTCTCTTTTGGGCAAGTGGGGAAATCTTAACTGAAAATGTCATTGGAATTGCTGTAAGTTTTTGTAGAACACAGGCTCATGGAGTATTGAAGTTCGAAGAGTCAGGAATCTACAGGAATTGAAAGTTTAGTCACTGGATTCCCGAGTAATCTTCAGGAGCTTTTCGAAGGGGGATCACTTAACGAGACAAAATGATTGTAGCTCACTGAAGGATGGTGGTATTGGGCTAGTAAACACCTTCCATTGCCTTGGTTTAAGAAAGTCTTTTGAGGATGAGGAGAAAACTGAGAAAATGGGTTGACCTTGTTGAATTTTGAGTCCAAGAAAGTTCTTGGGGGCATTTAGCATGCCAAATATAGATAGAAGGTGTTTTTACTAAATTTGGACAAAAGTGAGGAGTAGGCTTATAGGATTTGTTGAGGTAGTTCTGGTGGATGGAATTTTCTAGGCATTAGAGTTACCGAGAAATGGCCATTAACAGACTGAATTTTGGAGTTTTGATGAATTTCCAGGGTTCAGCCAAATACATGACACTTGGCTAAAAAATGCTACTCATTTTGGAGTAATTGAGGGAATCTGAGTAAATTGACTTCTCAAATGCTCTTGTCTATTAAGGGATATTTTAAAGGCCTTGTTGATCCAGAGAGATGGACATTGACTAATCAAGATTTCGATATTCGATGAACATTCTGAACCTGTTGTAGACACAAATTTCGTGCGTAAATCCGTAACACGAAATAAATGTAACAAATTTAATAAATGAATATTTTTGATAAAGAATGAGTGCAATCTCTTTAATTCTTATACTCTTTTATAAAAAGAGTAAACCTCTGATTCTTGGTCGACGGAATCCAAGGGCCTGACAGCGTGTTTCTTGAATTCAAGTGTTGATGATGCTTGACTGTAGGAGAATCGCTTCTTTTCGTGGCTTTGCACTTGATCTGAAAAGGAGAGAAACACCGTGAATCTCGCTCTCAGGGCCGGATTTGTGGCGTAGTTCTGAGATGTAAGAAGTCTTCTTCTCTCTAGCAACGAACTATTGTTGATGGAGAGACTGGAAAGTATGCCTTGAGTCTTCAAGCCTTTGGAGAGCTCTAGAGATGCTTTGGGAGTCTTCTTCTCTCTAGAGTTTTTTACTTGAAGTCTTATGTCTAAAGGTCCCTTCTTTATGTAGGAGGGGGTATTTATAGACTTAGGGCTAGAATCTTGTCAAAACCCTTGATTAGGTGTTGATTGGACGCTCTTACCCCTTTTAGTCTAAGAGAGTGATTGCACATTCCTTGTTTGGAGTGAAGTGTGATTTATGAAATTATTTATATTCCATGAGTGGCATAGCCTTCCTTATTTACCCTAGAGAATCTAGATTTGATTTTAGTCAAAATCTTTCTCATATGGGTCCCATACATGTGGCTTGGGCCTGATAAATGGTCAAAACATGTGAGCTTGGTGATCTTATGGGTTATTATTTAAAACCTAGACCGGGCCCAATGGATTTGTCCATGTTTTTGGGCTTACTTTACGAGTGTGAGACTCATTTATAGAGTTTTGGCCTTTTGTATAAATTTGTGAGGGCTCAGACTCTTATTTTCAATTTATGCAAAATTCTAGTGTCTACAAATGCCCCCTCAATGATGTGCTGACGGAAGCACGGGTGATGCGGGTGATGGCGACGCATCCTTGATACTTTCGCCATAGTCAAACTTGATTGATTGGCTATTTTCCAGTCAAAATCATAATGGGACCCACAAGCTGTTTGAGGCAGGTCTGCTTGAATTCACGTTCACCTTAGTGAGGAGAAGAACGTTGTATGACCACCTGCTTAAAACTACCAATGGCTGAATGAGAAATTGCCTCCAAAGGTACCTAGTTGAACACTAGTAAAAAAATGTACTCAGAATTGTTTTTCAAAGATGACTGTTTAGCTATCTTTAAACCAAAATAAAAGTGGGACCCAGAAGTTTCATGGGGCAGGTCGGCCTAATTCATGTTCACCTTAGTGAGGAGAATAATGTTGTATGGCCTCTTGCACAAAATTGCCAATGGGTGAATGAGAAATTAACTCCCAAGATGCCCAGTTGAGCACTAGTTACAAACGTACCCGGATTTTTTTTTTTTTGTTGTTGTAATATGACTGTTTGGCCACCTTTGAGCCAAAATAAAAGTGGAACCTAAAGGTTGTTTGAGATAGATCCTCCTACATTCACGTTCATCTTAGTGGAGAGAATGACACCATATGGTTGCTTGCCCTAAACTGCCAATGGGTGAATGAGAAATCACCTCTAAAGGTACCTAGTTTTACACTAGGTAAACTGGAAAAGTGTCCAATTTGAATAGTCCCACATGGACTAGCCCATAAAACTTTGTGTCCATATACAAATGTTCAACATAAGTTTGGATCCCACGTTGCACTCAGTATGTGGATGGGGGAGGACCTGGCCAATATTAACCACATGCGCACCGGCTCAGGTTAGGCTGGATCGATAAAAAGAAAATATATATATTTTTTTTTGAATTTGGAAACCACAACCAGCGGTTTCTTTTTTTTAGACACCGCCTGGTTTCTATTTCCTCTTACCCCTTTTCTTTATAAATCACCGGTGTTAGGAGTGGTTGTTGTTGTTGGAGCTTCTGTATCCT
>JAOXJP010231406.1:0-10634 GCA_025762735.1 Platanus orientalis | reverse complement strand
GCACTTGAATTTACAATAATTAAAGCATACTTATAAGTGCACTAAAATTTCAAGTATTATAATAAACATCTTAAATTAGAATTTTAATTGGGGGTAAATTAAAAAGAATTTTAGATATCCTATTCACCCCCGTCCCCCCTCTATGATAAAACTAGGACTTTCACCATCCAAATGAGAATAAGGAGATAAAGGCTGATGTGATTCTCTAAAGTTTTAGCTAAATTCACAAGGAATTCTACTAAATAGATGGATGTCTCTTAAATGTAGTAGCCATTGTAGGTTAGGACTGCAAATTATCCGAATAAACATCCATATCCGATTTGTATTCAGTTCGTTTAAAGTGAATCCGGATCTACATCTATCCGATCTAGAAAATATTTGTATCTGTTTAAATGTATATGTATATTATATACATACATTATCATAGGTTTTCCTTTCATGATATAATTTTGTCACGTTATAGTTTTTTGTGGGATTCGATTTATGGATTTTGGATATCTGGATATACTTATCTAATATATTAGATAAGTATATATTTATGGAATAATACTCCAGATATTTATTAAATGATAATCCAATAAAGTAGGTTAATTTTATATACTCATCATGTAAACAGATAGTCGAATCCGATCCAGCAACGGGTTTCTTTAAACGGATTTAGACACAAATATGCTTATATCATGTCACTATCTGATCAGTTTGCATGGAGTTTCTCCAACCTATCTAAATTAATTAATTAATTAAAAAAAAAAGATAATTAGCAATAGAGTATTATTGAGTCAAGATAATGACACAAAGAAAAATAGTAAGGATCCTGTCTGGCCTCCTTATGGCCTGTCAGGGCTTGTCTGGCCTAACATGTCGAAACATCACTGATAAAAGGAAACTGATTTTTTCAATACCTCCTTTTTTTGGTGACGTGTTGACCTGTTAGGCCAGATAGGTCCTAACAAGCCATAAGGAGGCCGGATAGGATCTAAACCAAAAGAAATGGTATTAATCATGAAGCAAAGAGAGCAAGGAAAAATTAGACCACTAGTCACTGATGTAACAGTTATAATGATCGATTCAATTCTTTATAATCTCTAAAAACTATGTGTGATCTTTAAACCTAAGCCTCTCTAGAAAGTAATCTTTCTTACTATGGATAATATGTGGTGTTTCCTTCTTGGAATTCTCAAATTATGTGAATTTATGAGTAAATCCTCTAAAATTTATGGAGAGCTATGGTCTAAGCCATTAAACCTTGTGGATCCTTGAATCCAAACCTCATTTATGAGAAATCTTGTTTACTATTGGTGATGTGATGAGTTCTTCTCTTTGATTTTCAAGTTCTGTGATGTTATTCTATGAAATTCTCTATGATTATTGGAAATCCTTGAATTCAATCCATTGAACCATTCTAGATCTATGATTTTTAGCTTGATTAATAAGTTTTCATAATCCTTATGCTTGGTAAGACTTTTTTCTTATTGGAATCTCTAAAAAATTTATAAATTCAAGCTTTGAACCATGGAATCTTCTTTGATAAATTACATCTACACCTATTTTGTGAAAGATTATTGATCTTAAAACATTGTGTGGACTAATTTCCTACATGAAATCCACTAAGATATGTGAAATCTGAATTTTCCCCATGTGGACCTTTGAAAATTCATGTGAAATTGTGAATCAATCAAGATCTACACTATCATTGATCATTTTGAAAGGAAATCTTGCTTTGTCGTTGTTTAGAACATTAAAAGTGATATTTAGATGATCTCTATGATTAGATTCATTGAAAAATCATTTGAATTTGTGAATTTCTATAAATTTGTATTAAACTCATTGCTTTTATGGAACTCTATGTTTCCTATGTGAATATATGAACTATGTGGACCATCGAATCCTATTACATATTTTGAACCATTGATTTTATGTGAAATCTTAACGAATCATTGTGACTCCAAACTTATGAATATTGAATCATGTACTGACATTGAATCTAAGTGAACTATATACCTTTGAAATGATTGAATCATGGCAATGTTATACCTATGTTTATCCTATGCATTATACGGTCTTTATGTCCCTGAAGACCCTTATAGGTTGGCTAGACATAGCATCGGAGACTCATATGTAGGTTTCCCTTCTTGGGCCTAGAGACCCCTTTTTAGGTTGGTTTTTATGGCCCTCAAGTTCCCAATCAACAGGTATCAATAGGTGAAGATGGTTATAATGCCCATTGTCTTTATGAGTTTATCCAAACACCCAATCATCAAGTCACATCAATAGATGAAGATGACCATAATGGCCCAAGATATGTTATGTTTTGTAGGAGACCTTATATGGGTTTTATGTTATGTTTTATTGGATACCCAACATGGGTTATATGTTATATTTTGTCGGAAACCCCTTACTTGGGTTATATGTTTTGGATTTGTCAGAAACCATTCATGGTTTATGTATGTTCATATTTGATTTTGTTGGAGACCCAATATGGGTTTATTTATATTTGGTTTAAGTATTTGACGAAGACTCTTATGGATTAGAATATGGCATATAGTATATAGCATATGGCACATAGCATGTAGCATATGCATGGTTCAGTATTGGTTTGTTTTGGACATTCACACGGTTATCTTATAGCATAAACATACCTTGAATCATAATAAGGATACATATATAGTATGTTTGATGCATTTGCATACACACATTGATTTTTTACTCTATCTTGATCCTTCATGTTGTTATTATTATTATCTTTGGTCTCCTCTGTATTGTATAAACTACGTACTTTTTCGCTAAGCCCGTCATATTTACCCAAAAATTGACACCACCCACAGATTGAGTCTTGAATGATAGGTACTTATAGAGGCCTCTTAGGAGAAGGTTATGAGAGTTGTTCGACCAGGCACTTAAGCCCGAAGTGTTGATCTTATGTTTCATTTAGTTTTTAATGGTAGACTTCTGAAATGATACTTTATTATTCAGCACAATTGAGGATTGTATTATTGGTTGTTGAAAACCTTATTTTGGATATGGATGTATTACTTTGATTAGTATAGAGGGATATGGTTTATTATTCTACTGCACTTATTTTTGGATCATCGACTGCACTTGACATGCTAAATGGTAAATGAATGAGCAATCCAATACTTTAGATGATTGTGAGGAAGAAGAACAAAAAAAATAACCAAAAGACCAAGTCTAAATTCTAGTGATGACCAAAAGAAACACGTACTCGCAAGCAATAAATGAAAGCAAGAAGTATTAATTTGGAAAATAATCTTGTTGGGCACATTAGGAAGCACCAACGGTAGAGACAACAAGGGATTTCTCAAAGGAATTGATGAGGATGTAAGTGATGTTGGTGGGGTGCTATATGATGGGCTGGTATGCATTGTAGACCAGAACTATGATGAACCCAAGAGAAAGAACCCCCCAAATGCCTCTCAAACTCTTTGAGAGTCCGAATATATAATCAATGCGGATCGTGAACACCTGCGCTCTCTCTTCTCTAGCAATCTTGTCGGCAAATATCGAAAGTCTCCTATATACAGTTAAGGATTAGCATTACTAATTCCAAAGTGAGGAAGAAGAATCAAAAACTTTAAAAAATAAAAATAAATGGAAGAAGAAGAAGATAGGTGTGCAAGGATGGTGATGGCATAGCCTTCGTGGGTGAACTTGTGGGCAATGGAGCAGCCAAGCTTGGGGTCGACCCCGATGATAGCAGCGATGCCTTTGTGCTAAGAGTACTTTCGTCATCGTAAACCACTCCCATTTTCCATAAGGGTAATTTTGGGTTAAAATATTAATTTTTAGTCATGTGATTAGTTTGACTAACAGTCAACAACGATGGACAGTTGATGGCAAAGTGTTTTTTTAAATGTACTAACAAGAATCAGTATATTGTCAAATAGTCCAGGGTACATTAAGTAATTAATCATTTATCTTAACCACTGGTTGCCCAAATATCTGTAGACAATCTCTTGAGCTCAGTCAACTGCACGGTTAATATTTGCCACAGGATCAATCCAAGCACACAAACCAAGGACCTGTTTTGTTGTAGTGCACTTGAAAAATGGAATCATGTGGAACGAAATCATTTCATTTCAGGTTTTTTTTTTTTTTCAATATCTAAAATAAGCATTTGAATCAGCACTGGCATGTTAAAAATCACAACTAAGGTGCTTTTAGGATTCCAAGGATGAACTCATCTCTTGTTGTTATAAACATTCTTGTGATGACTTCATCTTAGATGATGACCTCATATATTCAAATGCTATGAAAAACCAAAATGAAATAATTTCATGCCAAGAGGTTTCCAAACGTAATTTAGGATTTTTTTTTTTTATCACAATGTCATTTATAGCTATACTAAAAGAGTCCTTTGCATGTTCCCACCATAAATGACATGTCCATTTCACATGTTATATTTAAGAGTTTGTGTGTTCATGAACGATGTTCGTTAATCGCCTAACTGGAAAGCCAGCAATGAATCTAATGAGAAGGATTCAAGCTTTCTCTTAGCCTTTGTAAGCTTGGCTAGTGAGAATGATTGCTCCTTCAAGGTGATGGTTGGAAGAAGAATGGCAAAGACTCTTCTCAAGGAGAAGAAAATGAGTGACAAAAGCTCCTAGACTTCCTCCCACATTCCAGCTATGTAGATGAGAATAAGGGGATAAAAGAAAATGTATGCAAGGATTTTCTCAAAGTTTGAGTGTATTTCCAGGGAATTCTGCTAAAGAATATGGATAAGAAGTCATTGCAGGTTCCTATTGGTTTATCTCTAACGTATCTCATATACAAAAATGATGGAGTATTTAGGAATCAAGATAAGGACATAAAGCAAGGTTTTAAATAACGAAATAAAGAGGGTAATAAAGGATGACCCGTGATCTCTTCGCACCCATATAACAGTTATAGTGGTTGTTATAATGATCCTTTTTTAACTTTTTATTATTTTTGGATAGATTCTAACCTTTTTTTTTTTTTTTTGAGAAAAATTACAAGATAACATACTATAGCAATAACAAATTAAAGGAATAATCACCATTTAGTTAATTACATCTCTAAGCCTATTTGGTATGATTGAAAATTAGTATAATGGTTAATAGCCACTATTATTATAACTACGACATAAGAGAAATCTTAAAATTTATTGCTATAGTAAGGTTAGGTGTATGCTATAGATTTTATTTATTTTTAGTTATTTGGTAAAATGAAAGCCTGTAGATATTTTAAGTCCTTGAGATAATCTAATATCCTTTGGTTTTTTAGGAGATTTTAGGCCTGAAATGGTGACTATAGAGATGTCCCAAACAACTTCTTACTTTTCTTAATTAGCCCATTGATGACTTTACTACCATACACTGCAACTTTCTGGTATACTTTGGATCACTACCAAGACTTCACTATTTGAAATACAGAACGTTAACCAGGAAAGTTACGTGCTTTCTAGCCCATAAGAAGAGCTAGAGATGTCATTTGTACTTCAACTATACGTTTCCCTCTACTTTGACTACTTGTCTGGGGGCTTACTCCAACTCATGCATGCATTTGGTTGAAATTCTTCCTCACTCTTAATATCATCTGCACTTCATAGTATACATGCGCAGTTGCGCTATTCTAATATTCAGGCAGGCCCTAGGGCAAAAGAGATTTTTTTTTTCCCCAAGACAGTTTGTTTTGTACAGAGAAAAAACAGATTTCTCGCTTATTTTGTTGTTTCTGATCAAATAAATTGTTAAAATTAATTATTATTATTTTTTTAAATGTAGTTTTCATGAAAGAGAAAATATGTAGAACAAACCAATCAAGAATATGACTTAGTTATTCTTAATAAAAAATAAATAAAAGAAAAAACCCTTTCATAGAACTGTTTTCTGGGTGCATCCAGACAGGTCCTAAATCTTGGCTATGCAACTTATATCAGGCTTCCATCTGTATTTCTAAAACAACCAGGCAGGAACATAATCGACGTGCATAATGTGTATTAATATGATTTCATAAGAATGACCCATTTGATTTCTCTACTTTTATGGAATGGTTTTCAAGTCGCTTTCTCAAATTATTTATCTGTTCCCCCATAATAGAGCAAGAGGGAACATGACTAGTTTGAGCCATCTCAATCGATCTAAGTGACAATACCTACCAATATCAAAATGTTCCCGATTCATATTTTCATGGTCGCAAGTGCATACAAAATTAACCACTTAATTTTGCTGTCCTAATTGGATACATTTTTCTCAACCACTCGTTACTTGAAAATGTGGAACATTTCTCAAGCTCAGCCAACTGCAAGGCTGTTCGCCATAGCATTCAATTGAAGCAACACATTTTATTGGCCAGCGTTTGGAAAAAGAAAAAAAAAAACATGCAGAATAAAATCAATTTATTTCATCTTTGCATAGCATTTGATTATCTTAGTTGTTATCTTAATCAAGTCATCTCGAATCATCACTAATTTCACAGAATGAAGTCATTTCTATTTGTTACTGACATTCATGATATGACTCTTATCTTAGATGATGAATTTATGCATTCAAGTGCTATGGAGAATCAAAATGAAATAATTTCATTCCAAGTGACTCCCAAATACAACCTAGGATATTACTTAATTTTGAAGTTAGAAAACAAAGTCTCTTTGAAGGCCAACCATCAACTAGATCCCTGGCCCTACACGTTTACCATTCAAGGTTCAAGGCAGACGTCAAAATCCAACTATAATTGGCATGGATTTGCTCCATTGCCAAGCACCACCTTACACCATAATGGCAAAACCTGGACCATCACAGCCGGTCGATTCAGTAACCCAAAGAACCACTCTCCAGACTGGTCAACTTAGAGTATTCACATCCGGTTCTTTAAAATAGTTTTTTCTCTAAAGTAGAGAGTAAAAAGTTGGAAAATCAAAGTGTCTTACATCCGGTTATGTATTTTGAAACAAAATATACAAATTGTTATAGTCACTTCATAAAAGTAGAGAGTGATTGTTGCATTAGGCATTTCTTAAAATTATTTTTTTATTTTCTTTTTGTTTTAAAATCATTAAGATCGGCCAATGTCTCTAAAAGTTGTCATTTAAAAAATAATATTTAAACAGATTACTCTCTAAGATAGAGAGTGGGATGTATGGCCTATTGCAAAAGGTTATCTAAAATAAATAAATAAAAAATAACCTTTTTAAGGGGTAAAATAGATAAAATATATATAACGGATGTGAATGCTCTTAGCTTGGGCACAATATATGCATGCCTAATGCAGATTGGGACAGATTTGCAATATTAGAACTTTGTTGATGAAACTAATGGATTAAACCAAGTCAAACCGGCTTGGCCCATTTTCGGTCTGACATCCTATTCGGTTCTGTTGGAAATGGTTCCAAGGAGTCTAGCTAAAACTGGGTTTAGGGCTCTTGGTTGGAATCCAAACTTTGTGAGACTTTGCCACATTAACTAAGATACCCTTTGAAAAGCCGGCACAACACAACCCTAACAGCCACAGAGAACTGCATAAACAATAATTTAAATGAAATTTTTTGAATAATTCTATTTGTTTGTTTAGTGTAATTGGAAGAGTTGAAAAGAAGGATGATTCCTAAAGAGAGGGTCCAAAGTCCCAATAATATTAATTAGTCCAACTCCAACAGCATCAACAAACTGAACAAAGCACTAAAAAGAGAAAAAGAAAGCTCGGGAGATTGTCGGTTGTTTGGTAACAAAGTAAAGCAGCCACTTGCCAAGGGGCAATTGCACCTTCCAAACGGAGCCTTAAAGTTTACAGAGAAGACCCTCACAAAATCAATATCCCTAGCACCAATCACTCCTTTTGGAGTGATTACAAGAATACTATTAAGACAAGTGTCGCCCAAATTGGCCTCTAGAACATCATTGAGTGGGACCAATTTAAAGACATGTTATAATTTGAAAGTTTGATTGGATGATCACAACACTCTAAAACCAACATCATTCTTCTTCCTTATAAAGATTGAATGAGCTAAAAAGAATGATTCTACATATATTTCGCTAAAGCAAATTTGATGAATCAAAAAACTCAACCTCGTGGAGAGAATCGTGTGGATAAGCTTACTCAATCACTAATCATTGACGTCTCCTTTTGGACATATGTACTGTGGGACCCCTTGTCCTGCATGTCTGCCATGTGTTTTTATTGTTCAACAATGGTATGTTTAAACAATGGCAATACAAATCTTTTTTGGGATCATGCTTATGTAGGATTTTTATATGTGGCAGCTGGGATGACAACTCAAAAAGGGTCCACAACACATGCTTTTCTTTGTTTTCATCTCTTCATATGGCAAGTTTCTGCCCAATATTCCTACGCCAGATAGGTGCTTGCTTATTGAAAAAATGAAGTTTAAAACAATGCTAATTTTCTGGATCTTTTATTAGACAGACGATCCGATTTTGCCATATTAGACCTTCAACAAAATACATTTCCTCATATATGTAGACAAATGATATTAACAAGGCAAGCTTTCCATTCCAAGTGTTTGACAAACTTTTCTGTAAAACAACATAGTGGAATCTTGCCTCGGTAATATCAAAAACATCCTTTGGAACAATGCTATTTGGCACATGATATGTCACCAGAAACAGTTCTCTCCCTCTCCCTCTCATGGACACTAGGAGAGAGAAAGAGAGCCCACTCTTAGTGTACATGAGATGCAAACGGTTCTAGCGACATAGACAAGTAAGGTGGAGCCGAAAGAGAGTCCACTCCTAGTGTACATGAGAGGGATGATATCGTATGTACCACACCCCTGATGGGACCACTCAGGGGGTGGAATAAATTCACTTTTTGGAGGTTTTTGATTCCTCCTCCTAAATGGTCACATCAGGAGTGTGGTGCACTTGATATGGCACCGTACATGAGAAGCAAACGGTTCTAGTGACATAGACAAGTAAGGTGGAGCCGTATCCTCTGTGTCATCTTCTGGTGCACCGGGGTGGGGCCCTGTAAAAGTGTATGGCTCCACCCCCCTTTGTATCTATGGCTCACCATAAGGTGGCGAGAGCCAAGAGGATACGAGTCCCATGTTAGGGAGTGTCTTCGTGGCTGGGGTCCAGCGGATGCATAAATGACTCATCAAGTGGCATAGAACAGCTTCATGGGACTCGTATCCTCTGCACCACCATATGGTGGATATGTTACGGTGAGCCATAGACACAAAGTTGGGTGGGGGGCCTGCAAAAAGTTAGGGCCCCCACCCGGTTTGTGTTTGTGACTCACCATGGCGTGGTGCAGAGATATGGGCTTTTCTAATCGTACAAGTTAAATCAGATCCAATATTTTGGAGCAGGAAGAGAGACACATCCCTGATTTTCTGCCTTTTGGGGTTGCCAACCCTATATCTCCTGTGTTTTTTTTCTCTGCCTCTCCCTACCTACATCCCATTACGCTACGCGTTCGTACACCCTCCTCATTCACATACGGCTGAGTAGTAACATCGTCGCAACGGTATCACTTATCGGTTAAACTGACAGTTAAGCCGTGTGATCACGTGAGTTGATCGGACAATTGAGCCCTACACCTACGTCAGCACGTGTTACCTTTAAATTTAAGAGAGGGAAAAAAAAAACAAAGAGAGAAGGAGAGGGAGTAAGGAGAGATTATGGGCTGAAGAGAGACTACTACTGCCTTCTGCCAGAAACTTTGACCTCTTTATGGGCCTGATACGATTCCCAATAAATCTTAAAATGACTAAATTACCCTCTTATTTTCTCGGCAATCAGATAATACCACGTGGATGTGAATCTTTCTTTCGTTTTGTCTTTTTCTATTTCAGGCCGGAGGGAGAGGGAAGGGAATGGGATCAGAGCTTGGGTCAATGGTCTTTCTTCCTCCAGATTCCTTCCCTCTCGACCCCATTTGCTTTGCCGTATTCGGTCTCTTTTTTACCATCTTCGTCCTCTTCAAACTTCAAAAGAAGCAAAAGATTTTTTTTGAATTTTTTAAAATAAGATCATTAGTTAAAGAAAGCCAACAAAGTTGGCAGAAACACACACCAACGCATCTTTCTTGTGTGCTTTGCCCTTCTTTTCATGTCTTCTCTTACTCTTACAACTGCCCCCTCCACTGCAAAAGCAACAAACCCATTTGATAAATGATGGATGGAGGGAGGGAAGGAGACGGTACATACAAGTTTTCTTTCTTTCTTTGTACACATGGGAAACCATACTTTTAAAATTTTCAACAATGCCACAAGAGAAACCCAAAAAAAGAAAAGAAAAAAAAAAATTCTTAAAATTCCAAAACGTATCCTGCTTTTAACTGTACACTTCTTATTCCGACTTCCATTTTAAACCCTTCTCGGAAGCATTCCTCTATTTTCTCTTTCTTGGTTGCCCACAAAAACAGATGTTTTTAAGAAAAAAAAAAAAATCAGAATCCAATTCTCCCACCCCTCCTTTTAACCATGTACAAATTCTCCCCTTTCATCATGGCCGATTTCCAAAATTCAGCCATAAATACCCATCGGTGCAGTGACAATCGGTCCCCCCACCAAGTCTCTGTGGTGCCCCACTCGCCATTGCCCAAAAATGTATATAATTCCCCGCGTTGTGCTCTTGGGGACGTGGCCCATGATCTGATCAGTCAATCCTGTGTCTGGTTAATATATATAT
>JAOXJP010231405.1:0-10634 GCA_025762735.1 Platanus orientalis | reverse complement strand
ATCCTTACATGGCATGGTGAACATCTTACGTATAATCCTTCATTTATGCTATCACTTAAGAATTTAAGACAATTGAAAGAATTTCAAATTAAGAATTTCCATTGAATTACACTTGTAATATTTGAATTATATCTTGGTGTGCATTAAATTCCAAATAATTACAATAACAACTAAGTTGGAATTTTAAGTGGGGGGTTAATCAAAAGAATTTTTAGAAATCCTATTCACCCCCCCTCCAGGATAAAACCGGACTTTCATTATTCATCAGAAAATGAGAACAATTGATCAAAATGTCATTAAGAAATCATGAAGTTCTTTGACAATTTGAGAAAGATTGCACTCATTAGGATAAAATCAAAGCTCTTGAGTAAAGCTAAGTCATAAGGAAAACCCAAAAAGATCCAGCATTGGGGAGGCGTTGAGGAATCAACTAGGACTGCACAATTCCTTACATGAAAGCTTGGTACACTAATTATGATCAATTTTGTTTTGCAGAAATTGAATTTTGAGTTTCTTCACTCACCTAATCCTAGGATTCTAAGGAAAACCCCAGTTAGAGATTTACTCAACAACCATAGTTTAAACTGTCAATCTTTTCCAAATTTCCATTTATTCAGCAAGCAATACTGATTATTAAAATATTGAATGACTATTAAATGGAAGAGTTAAAGATCATATAGCTCTCCAAAAGGTTTTTTCAAAGGTAGTAGAGGTTTGAGACAAGGTGACATGCTTTCCCCTTATCTGTTCATGTTGGTGGCTGACTTGTTGAGGAGATTATCTGCCAAAGCTGAAGTTGTGGGGATGTTTGAAGGTTTTTCGGCTAGTGAATGGAGTCCTGTTGTTCCATTTATTTGCGGACAACTCATTGTTCTTGCTTAAAGCAGATGTGGAGGGCCTTAGGAATCTGAGGTGTATTCTCTTGATTGTTGAGACTGCTATAGGATTTAAAGATAATTAGATTAAGTCGGCTCTTAGCCCGGTTGGAGTTGTGCCTGAGATAGAAGAGATGGCCGAAGTCCTTGGGTGTGAGGTGACCACTCTACCTACCTCTTATCTTAGTCTGGCGCTTGGTGCGAAGGCATCCTCCCCTTCAATCTAGAATTCGATATTGGAAAAGTTGGGTAGTAAGCTGGCAAATTGGAAAGGTAATTATTTGTCTCATGGAGGGAGATTAATTCTACTGAAGAGTGTGCTAGCTAGTGTGTTGATTCATTTCCTATCCCTTTTCAAGGCTCCCCCTTCTATTGTTCATAAGATAGAGAGAATGCAAAGAGATTTTTATGGAGTCCGGTGACCCAAGGGGGATTGGGTATTCGATCTATGAAGGAGATGAACACTGCTCTGCTCATCAAGTGGCTTTGGAGGTTTGGGTCTGAAAGATATGCGACCTAGTGGCGTTTGATCTCGGTTAGGAAGGTAGGCTTGGTTGGTCTAGTGAAATGCCGGTGGGGCTTGTGGGGTGCAGAGTCTGGAAGGGCATCATGTCAATTATGGAAGATTTCTTCAGGCTTGTTAAGTTCAAAGTTAACAAGGGTAACAAGGTTCGTTTTTGGTTGGATGTGCAGTGCACTAAGGAGCCTCTCAACATTCTTTTTCCCTCTTGTTTTGAGCTGGTTACTTCAAAGCATGGGTCAGTGCAAAACCATTTGATTCATTCTAGAGTTTTTTGCTCGTGGGACCTCAAGCCCAGAAGAAATTTGAACGATTGGGAGATAGGGAAAATGGGGCAGCTAATGAATATTCTGGAGAAGTATCCGACTAGTGATCAGGAGCTAGAGGATAAATTGATTTGGACTCGTGATGAGGATAGAGGGTTCTCAGCTTCGTCAATGTATGATGTGCTTTGTCCTCCAAATCCAGATGCCTGCCATGGGATTTGTGTTTGGAATCCTCAAATTCAGCTTAAAGTTTCATTTTTTATGTGGAGATTGTGGTGGAATCGTGCTCCAACTTTTGACAATCTTATTCGGTGAGGGATGTGGATTACTAATTGGTGTTATCTACGCATATCAGCAAGGGAATCTTTAGGCCACTTTTTCCTTCATTGTCTGTGGGTGGCTACCCTATGGAATTATTTTCTTAATTGTTTTGGAGTGGTGGGGGTCCAGCCTGATTCTGTCAGATGCTTGCTTGAGTGTTGGCCTTCTCAGCAATGCAGAGATTGGAGTTTGATGGGGAGACAGATATGGTGTTTAATTCCAGGAGTCCTTTCATGGTCGGTGTGGGAGGAGCAAAATAGGAGATTGTTTGATGGCACCTAGGGTCAACCTCGAAAGGTGTTGGATGATGCCCTCTCAAAGATCCATGCTTGGCTCCTCGTCTCCTTCAATAGGGACAGCACCCCTTTTGAGTCCTAGGTGTTTGAATGGGATCGATCGATCTTCCATAATGCCAAGCCTTCTTGTTGTTAGTTAGCATTTCATCTGCTATTGTATCTTGCTTGTCGCTTGCTTGATTAATATATTACCTTATCTTTTTCAACAAAAAAAAAACAATTACGATCTATCAAATCATGTGGGTAGTGGTATCTTTTGTCTTTTAAGAGGAATAAGAAGAAAAAAAAAACAGCACAAACTAATTGCATAGGGTGCATAGTCAAATACAAATTTTCAATAAAGTAAACTACAACATCTATGGTCCGCCTAAAAGCATGGAAAATAGTTGTGTGTTAACAATATCCACAAGCTCCCCCCCCCCTCCTCTCACACAAATCCATCTGGAGAATCCCATACTATAACATTCTTTTTCCAATATCACAACCCTCTCATCACCTTTCTATTGAAGAAATAAAAGGTCATTAGCATTTATCCAAAAACAAAAAGGTCATTAACAGTGCCAGTCCTGTAACATTTTCATGCTGGCAGCCCATGTCACTACCATTGCACCAAAACAATGACCCTTTCTAGTGAAGAAATAGATAAAGAATAATCCTACCACTGGCATCTAAGGCCAAAGCCATTTTTGGCTGGAGATGAATTTTATTTCCTTTGCAATTCTGTGACTAGCAGGCTGAAAAGCAATGTATTACTTCACAAACTTGCATAAAATCATTAAAGATTTGGATACTGGTTTATTCACTTCTCTTCTAAATAGTTTTGAGAAGGATAAACCATCGTTTGTGGAGAAGAACAGAAGACTTTGGGTAAATAATCCAAAAGAGGTCAGACCGTAATAATCAGTTGAGGTTCCTGGCAAAGTTTATTTGGAATGCCCAAATCCATTCCAAAGTTATTTCTTCGTGTAAACAGCGTTTCTTGATAAAACCCTTACCTCAAATCAAGGGGATGCATCTCACAAATATGTGTATTATGTGTCGACAATATGTGGAATCATAGAACCATTTGTTCCAACATTGCAGTTTCTCTTCTAGAATCCAGTCTTATTTCAGATGGCATGGTGCATCATACACTTCCGGAAGCAGTTTGCCATGGTCAATTTCAGCCTTTTTTGAGAATTGAGAAAGGTCACTTCCTATGAAGATTCACCTTTTGCCATGTGTTGGGAGTATTTGCAAAGAGCTGAATACGAGAATCTTTGAGAAGGTGGTCGGCATGTGCTCATGAGTCATTGCTGGGGTGTTTTTTTTTTTTTTTTTGCTTTTTGGCCATCCACCTCCAACCTTATTAAAGGAGTCCAGTTTCAACGTTTTCTCTTTGATTGGGATAATTGTGTATTTAGCCCCAGATTGATATAGTTGAATTTTTCCTCTCTTTGCTGTGCAGATCATACATAATACAATCTTTACCTTACTCTTTTTTTGAATGGTAAATAGAGAATGAATTAAAAAGAAACAGGAGGGAATACAAAAGATTCAGCGAAAAGGTGAATGAAACATAAAAACAAAATAATAAAAATAATTATAAGAACAACCACAACAGCAACAACAAAAACAAGAACAAGAACCAATGAAAATAGAAAACATCATAACTGGAACCCCCCCCCCCACAAGGTGACTAATCTGTCTCAACAAAACTCCTTACTGACGGAAACCCAATCTAGATGAGTATCATACACAAAAGCAAATACACTAGATTTACCCATACTTTTTTCCCTCACATATCCTTTTGTTCCTTTCTTTCCAAATACACCAGCGCAAAGCCCTAAGCAGATAGAACCAGATCACCTTAAAAAGCCCCTCCATATCTCTAATCCTCCAACAGAAGATTAGAGTCATTAGACCCATTGAAGATAGTAAGGAAAACCCAAGACATATTAATGGTGGGGAGGGAGAAATCCCACATGCAACGTACCACCCCACAATGGGCAAATAAATGGTCCACTGATTCCTCCTCCAACAAGCATATCACAAACCTTTTAGCTAAATTTCACCCTCTATTCTTTAGATGAACCAAAGCGAGAATTATATCCAAGAAAATATTCCAAATGAAGAATGCCACCTTTGAGGGGAAACCAGTGCACCAAATACATTCATAAAAGAAAGAATCAACTGTAAGGTTTTCCACAGCAAGGTAGAAAGATTTAACCATAAAAATTCCTTTCCAATGTTTAATCCAACACCAATTATCCTTCTCACCAGAAATTGAATGAAAATCTTTTACTCGATTCATGAATCCCATAAATTCCTCCATCTACCAATCATTCAAATTCCTTCTCAACTTGGGGTCCCACACTCCTGCATTGGAGTTGTCATAACGATCAGCAATTACACCCTCCTTGTTCTGCACCAAGGAAAACATTCTACTAAAAGCTATTTTAAGAGGGATATACCCAAACCATTTATCCTCCCAAATTTTGATCCCCTCTCCCAATCCTAGCTTGAATTAAATGAATTACCATAAATCCTCCTTACCTTGCATTATAGATTACCAAATACCTATCCCATGACCCTTAAAGATCTCCTTAGGCTCCCACTCCAAATTCATCCCATACTTACAAGCCACTACTTTCAAATCCCCTTTCAATACCAAATCGCCACAACCACTTTCTTAAAGAGCCAAATTGAGAATCTTAATATTCCTAAACCCGAGTCCTCCAAGATCCATCAGCCTACTAACTCTCTTCTACTCCACAAGAAGAAATTTGTGCACTTCCACTCTATCATTCCATAAAAAGTTCTTGAAGCATGACTACACCTTTGACGCTATGGAGGCCGGAATCTTAAAGAGGAAGAGAAAGTAATTTGAGATACTTGCCAACGAACTCTTTATGAGGGTTAGCCTTCATTCAATTAAAAGCAGTGAAGCTTTCCACGAACACTTTCCTGAATCATTTACAGGCTCCCACACAGTTCTAGATTCAAACAAAGATCCCAACAGGATTCCTAAATAAGTAGAAGGCAGCTGACCAATTTTACAACCTAGCACCAAAGCAAAATTGCTATTGTCTGTAGATCTCCCACACACCAAACCATAGTTACCAAAGCAAGAAGCGAAAGCAGGTAGCAATGCTCAATAAACCCTTGGAAAGCGAGAAGTGAAAAATGATAATAAAGTAAATAACTATAACTTACAATCAATA
Source organism: Platanus orientalis (assembly GCA_025762735.1). Taxonomy (NCBI): domain Eukaryota; kingdom Viridiplantae; phylum Streptophyta; class Magnoliopsida; order Proteales; family Platanaceae; genus Platanus; species Platanus orientalis. The sequence goes on along the minus strand of JAOXJP010231405.1, from coordinate 5,153 downwards.
ATTTCAATTGCAAAACAATAAAGTGAATTAACTCCAATAAAGTACTTGGAAAAAAAATACCTAAAAGCTATACAATGTAAGTAACAAAGAATCAGGGCATACAAATCATTATGCAAACCACTTGTTACTAGTATGGCTAGCCATACATAAGATTTTTTTGTAGATAACTTACATTTTAGAGTCAGACTATAGAATATCTTACATAAAAAGCATTAGATTTGAATCTTTTTATTGGATTGGAATAAAATAATATAAAAAGTAAATTCAATACTTAAACTAATAGCATAAGATTTACATTAAATAAAATACAATATTGTTTCTTGGATTGCTTCCCAATAGATTCTCCAAACGTTTTTACTCGCTTCTCTAAAGGCATCCACTCACTTCACCGTGCTTCCCACGTTTGGGAAGCGCACTCCCCCTTATTTGGGAAGTGGAATGGAATTAGCTTTCCAAACGAGCTTCCCACCTTGTACCAAGCTTCCCTAAAACTATGCACTAAACATCTCACTCTTGATCAAATTAACCTTGAGACCTAAAACTACCTTGAAACACCTCAACATACATCTAAGATAGCCCACTTGGCCAATATATGTCACAAAATAACATTGAGTCATCTGCAAACTATAAATGTGAAATTCTCATTCATCATGACCCACCTTAAAACCAAAAAGGAAACCATCCCCATCCCTTCTAATTATTTTGCTTAATCCTTCTGAAACCATAATAAAAAGAAAGAGATAAAGCGGATCTCATTGTCTTAGACCCCTAGAGATCCTAAAACCCCCCATCAGGCTCCCATTCACCAAAACCAAAAAAAAAACCGACTCTATAGACCTCCTCATCCACCTTCTCCATTTATCCCCACACATCATTTTACCCATGACATTATCTAAGAAATTCCAATTCACATGGTCATAAGCTTTTTTCAAGTCCAACTTGCAAAGAAACCCTTTTTTATTATTTTAATCCTAAAATTCATACATTTGTTGGCAATTAACACTCCATCCAAAATTTGTTTCCCAATCACAAAAGCTCCTTGCAATTGAGAGAGATATCATTCATAATCTTATCCAAATGATTAAAGTTTTGGATATTATCTAGTACATACCACTCAAAAGACAAACTGGCCAAAAATCTTTCAACTCCTGTGCACCCCTTTTTTTAGAAATCAAAATGATAAACATGTTACTCATATTTGCATCAAAAGATGAATATGGAAAACTCTTCAACAACCTTTATAAAATCCTCTTTCCGAGATGATCAACATCTTTGATAAAACAAGATAGAGAACCCATCAAGATATAACACTTTATCTCCTTACATATGTCTAATCACTTCAAAATTTCCTCCCCCTTAAACAGCCTCTCTAATATCTCTTTTTCCTGCATTGAAATCCAATCAATACCCATCCCATCCAATTGAGGTCTTAGCATCTGATTCTCCTTGTACAAATACTCATAATAATAAATGATTTCACCACTAATAAAATCGAGATTTTGAGTCCATTGATCATTCACCTGTAACCCATCAATTCCCTTCGCTTTCTTTCCTGCATTAACCAGTTTGTTAAAAAAAAATTCATATTTCTATATCCTTCTTTCAACCATTTGACCCTCAACCTTTGTTTCCAATATGTCTCCTTATTCAACACTAAGGATTGAAATCCACTCTTCTCTCATTCTTCTCTCATCACCTGAAAAAGACCTCGCTACTTCATTGATATCATCATTTTAATGATGTTTAGGCACTCCTCCCTTTCCTTAGTCATAACAAATACTTCATTCTTCCAAACATTCTCAACAATCTCAAAGAACTCAGAAAATTGAAACCACATTTCTTCAAATTTGAAAGGAGATGATCTAACGTTAGCCTTCTTTCTCCCTAAGCAGTTCCAATTAAACTAGAGTATGATCTATCGTTAGCCTCGGAAGGGCCAATTGAACCAAACCCGGAAATAACTCCTCCCAATCACTAAAGAACAAGAACCTATCTAATCTTCTCAAAGAATGAGGATTCTGAAATTTTGGCCATATATGCATAGCTCCTTTAGTGGCCCATCAATCAACCCCCATCAAAGAATAAAGTCTCACAAATTTTGTCATCCTTTTATCCATTTTGTGACCTCCTCTCTTTTCATAGGCAAATCTAATAACACTAAATCACCCACTATACACTAGGGAAGATCCCATCTACCCTTAACATCGTCGCGAAAAAGTCATAGACTCAGCATAAACATTAAGCCCAAAAACTCCTAAAACACCCAATTAAAAACCACCATCCTAAAAACAACTGAAAACAAATAAGCCCCCATCTCAAAATCCTTCATCAAAATAGTCACAATTCCAAATTACAGGATACTTCCTGAGGTCCTAAGAAAAATAATAGCCAACCAGCTCAGATTCCTAGATCCCTAAACTTCTTGAACTAATTTCTCATCCATGGCTTCAATTTTCGTCTCTTAAAGACACAGGATGTACAGCTTGAACATAAAGATACCATGCAAAATGTACAATTTATACCTCACATTCAACGAAATGATTTTTTAATCCATAAATAACAATGTTAGATGCCCCTTTCCTTTCCTTGCACTGCCTTCACCTCCCCCACCTAACCTCTCTCATAGTTTACACTACTCTCTAACTTCAACTCTTTGAAAAGTTTTTTTGGCTCACCACTCCCTCTCAACTTCTTCCAAGAATCAATCCAATATCCCTTCTCTATCTTTTGAAAATAAACCTCATTTCTATCTTCTTTCCTTCAAAAGATAACCCCAGATAAATTACTAAACCCTTCTAATTTGCTTAACACCCAGTCTGAAATGGTCTCCTCATTTTACTTCATGGCATCACCCTCCAACAACATAATGTCAGTATCTAACTATTTTACATCACCAACACAATTTCCACTATTTTCTATCATTATAGACTGCTTTTCAGATTCACTACCCCTGCCCCGTTTTCCATTTGCATCATGGAGAAGGGAACCATCCGCTCCGCACAGATTGGCATTGCCTATATGTTTTCTTATCCAAAAATGAAAAATGTGATCATTCCAAAACCTCCCAACATGAACATACGCACACCTTTTTTTTTAGAGTGAAAGAAAATTTTATTAATGAAAACAATGGGGGGTGCAAGATGCCCCCTTTTTTTATGAAAGAAAAAAATATTGAAAAGAGGGAAAAGATCTCCCAAAAGAATATACAAATCAAAAAAGCAGAGGAGAAGAGAAAGAACAGAGCGCCCCTAAGGAGCAAAACGCCAAAGAGCCCCCACCCTATATAATTACAATGGACTACAATAGTACAACCTATAACATCATTCCAGTCCCTACCCAGGTCCCCTGCCCTTAGCAACCCACAATCCTTACATTAAGAAGCCCAAAATATAATCTTTTCTTTAGTTCTTTTATACACTTGGAAGGAAGGTTCAGATTGCCCCCTAAATACAAAAAATGAACAAAAGGACATGTACAAAGGATTTCAAAATGGCAACAAAAAGATACAACAGAAGACCAAAAACTGTACATGACTAATTACAACTCTAACAAAAATCAAAGAAATCCATATATTATACAAGGATCAAGCACCCTCGAAAAAAAAAAAGGGATTATCAAGGGTCCTTTGTATCATTTGAGAAGCGTAGTCAAATTCATCTTCAACAATCCTGATGCACCAAATGCAGCCTTGAAAAGCGACATCTCTTAAAATCAATGAAATAGAAGATCTAAGAGCTTCTCTAAGAAAGACCAACAAAACACCAAACAGGGATAGAAATTCTGACCATAACTATCTCGCAAAAGCACAGTGAACCAAGAGATGATCAACCACCTCACAATCTGTTTGGTAAAGGACACACATATTAGTAAAGCATGTACCTCCATCAATTAGCTGGTCTGCTTGGAGGATTTTATCCAAGACAGCTATCAAGAAAAAGAAAGCCAACTTAGTTGGAGTGAGGTGCTCCATTCCTTTTTGGCTAGAAATTTTTGAGAAGGTATAGCAATATCTGTCAAACCACCTGAACCTGCCTTTTTCTCATCTTTGAAGTTCAATTGGCTAAACCAGAAATCATCTTATTCCATCTTTGAGTTCCTCATAAGAACAAAAACCTGCACATACAACCACTCTGTAGCTCACTCTCAGCTCTATATCATCCCACCTCTCTTAGTCCTACTTTACATTTAGTTACCATGACACTATTCCACACCCCCTCATTATCCTCCCCAAACCTACGACAACTTACACAACAAAGCCTTATTCAGCTTCATTACAAAATGTTTCAACCAGCCTGCCTTTTTGACCACTGAGCAACCTTCCAGCTGACCAAGTGTGACGTTTTCCCCTTACACATCTTGTATTCAAAAATAAATAAATAAATAATCATTTTGAAGTTTCTCAATCTTTTTTGCTTTTGTCATTGGCATCTTGCAAAGGGACACGTACACCAGAAGTCTAGAGAAAGTGCCCCGCCTTTCTTTTAAATTACCTCTATATATGAGAGGATTGTTTAGATCAACCAACAAGGCCATATTTGCAAGCTTATCACACCCTTCAACCTTCATTAAGTTCCTAGATTTCAACTCCCAAAATCATTAGGAGAGTCAATTTCATTGTAGCCAAGCCCCCACACACCGAAGGCATTACCACCAATTTAGAACACAGTCAAAGAAAGATCTATCAGCATGTCTAGAAAGAATACATCCATCCCTACAAGGGTAGAAAAAGCCAGCAGCCATCCCTAAGACCAAGAGATAAATTGACACTACTTCCTACCAATTAGTGTCAGGGAATATGTTTGCTTATTTATTTTTCTTGAATAAATAGTAAGAAATGATGAATATTTCCGCCTTAATAATTACAGGCCCATACAACATGGTTCAAAAACCCAGGATTGGTGTCGGATCAGCCGATCCAACGTCAATCAGTAAAGGGAAAGGCTAAGGATTGGCCGATCCTTGAAACCATGCTATACGAAATATTAGAGATTCATTGAAAAATGTAACCCAAATCAAAGCCCCAAGGAAGGACCCTTTAGAGATTTACATCTTTGAACTCCCTCAAAATACATGCCCAATCTCCAATCTGTTAAGGGATCAATCAAAAAGTTTGAAGCTAAGTGCCAAGGACATTGATAGAGGTGCCATTGTCC